>APFE030577628.1:43317-67348 GCA_000404065.3 Pinus taeda
CCTCTTCTTTGGTGGTTGTGAGCTAGAGGACCCATTAGGCGAACAACTAGAGATATTTGAAGAGCCTATTGGGGAAGAAGAAGAAGAAACCATTCCACCAACCTACACCATGGCTGAAAATAGAAATGAGATTGAAAACAAAAATGGAGTTGAAAACAAAACTGAGGGCGATTTTCCCATCAGAGAAACTAATGGAGATGTTAGGATGAAAATGGAATAAGCCCCTCTTCCCTTCCTCACTTCCATAGATTAACCTTAGAGGACCCGAATACGATTTTGTTTGATTTTGTTGTCATATGCAGAACTTATGATTATACCTCTGACGACCAGAAGTTGAAATTGTTTCCATCCACCATCAAAGATGCAGCCTTGCGTTGGTTCATGGATTTACCTGGGGACAGCATCACTACCTAGGATCAAATGCAACAAGCCTTAAACAATAAGTACATGGATTATTACAGGTCCAAACATACCAAAGAGGAAATATCTAGAATGACCTTTGGACATTATGAGTCTTTGGAAGATTATGAGGAAGGGTTCCAACTCAGCTACAAAAGGGCCAAATGCACCCTCAATCCTGAATCACTCAAGTTATTCCTTCTTATAGGAATTAGGAAATATCTCCTAAAAACCTAAACACGATGTGAGGGGGGAACATCTAACAGCTATCTATGATGATATCAAGACAGTTTTCAAAAATTATTCTAGGGCACTAGAAAGAAGGGTAGGGATAGTCAAGCTTTGGCCAGTTCATCCTCCTCCAACACATCCATCAAAATTAAAGTTGGGAACATATTGGAAGACTTCAAGAGTGAAATGCTACATACCCTTACTCTCCAAATGGACAACATGCAGATCAAGAGGAACCAGGACGAAGTAGAAAGATCCCTTGATGCACAAGAAGGAACCCTAAAAATGAATATTCATTGAATATTATAGAGATTGTGAGGAGAACCACCTCGACATAGAAGTGCCCTTATCTACTTGGATTTAAAGCTATGTATCAAGGAACTAAAGGTGTGACTGAACAATTCTGATATCAACCAAAGAAGGCCTCAAGGACCTTGACCGTACTAGCAAGGCATGTAAGGGGCATCCTATTCATATTAAAATGCTAACCAGAATGCATCCATTCCCGTTCAATGTCCTCATTCTCATCCTTCATGGTCCACGCCTTCTCCCTGGTCTTTCACACCTCAATACCATTCCCAAACTCCCAATCAATCATTTCAGCCATATGCTCCCCCACAACCTCAATGGAATACACCATCCCAGGGGTGGACGCCCCGATACAACCAATCTCTAGCCTTATTACCTCCACCTCCATCTCAACCACAGCTCCTTCATGCTTCTCCACCTAAGCAACCTCATATGCTTGCTCAACCAAATCTAAACCTGAACAACAAGCAGGCACAACAAGTCTATATTGGGGAAACATCTTACCCTTCCTATGTTGTGGAAATTCAAGAAATAAACCTCAGGTCTGGAAGAGTGGTTCCATATAATCAACCTCCATATCCACTTGAGGAGCTTGAAGAGGAAAAGGAGGAGAGTGTTCCTCAAGCCAAT
Organism: Pinus taeda; assembly: GCA_000404065.3. Taxonomy (NCBI): domain Eukaryota; kingdom Viridiplantae; phylum Streptophyta; class Pinopsida; order Pinales; family Pinaceae; genus Pinus; species Pinus taeda. The sequence continues at coordinate 44,887 of APFE030577628.1, forward strand.
CCTATCCAGCACAACCCAGAAGAGACTGAACTTCTGGGTGAGTTGAAAAACTTGTGGGTTAAAATCCTGCTCCTCCAAGTTATCAAGGATGTCCCCATCTACAGCAAGTTAATCAAGGAGAAATGCTTCAAACATCCTGGGAGGCGAAAGAAAGACACCCCTACCATTAATGTCATTGGACAGTTGTCTGACTTAATGTTGGGGCGAGTTATTTGCCCAAAGTATCTAGATCCTGGAAGTTCTGTGGTATATGTGCACATTGATGGTATCATTGTCCCCTGTACCTTGATCGATCTTGGGGCTACCATCAATGTGATGACTAGGGAGACTATGCTTAAACTGAATCTCCAAGGATCATTAAGGAAGACCACAATAGTCTAGCAGCTTGTAGACCAATCCACAGTAGCTCCTGAGGGAGTTGTTGAGGATGTGATGGTCTCCATTGGTTTTTGGGAATACCTTGTTGACTTCTTAGTTCTCCAACCTAAGACCAAGTTCAATGGATATCCTCTTATACTTGGAAGGCCATGGTTAGCCACTACTGATGCTTACATAAATTGTAGGGTTGGGAATATGACCATTAAAAATGGGAATTTGTCCAAACAATTGGTCTTGTACCCTCTTGCTCAACCATATCTAGAGCATGACTTACCTTTATGGTTAGAAGAGGAGGAGGAAGATGAATTCTACTCTTCCCCAATATTTCCCCTAGGTGATGCTAGATGAGGGGACCAACCTGATGAAGATAACCTGATTAAGAAAATTCTCTAGAATCAGCCCCCCAACACCATGTCTCTTGAGGATTTAGTAAATAAAGTTGAAGATAACCCTTGGACTTATTTGTGCCTAGCTGACTCAAATCCTACTCATGTCAAGATGGTAGAATTTGGTCTAGGAAGAACATTGAAAATGAACCCCCCTCTCTCTACACATCAAGAAAAGGATTTATGTGACATGCTAAGAGAGCAATGGATGCCTTTGTCTGGAGTTATAAGGAAATGAAGGGAGTGCACCCTTTAGTGTGTACTCACCAAATTTACATCAAGGAAGGCTGCAAGCCAGTGCGTCAACCTCAGAGGAGAATGAACCTAGCCCTCAAAGGTATAGTTAAAGAAGAACTATAGAAGTTGTTGGATGCAGGTTTCATTTACCCCATCTCAGATAGTGAGTGGGTGTCTCCTTTGGTTCTGGTCCGAAAGAAGAATGTGAATTGGATGATCTATGTGGACTACAGAGAACTAAACAAAGCCAAAAAAAAGACCATTTCCCTCTACCTTTCATTGACTAAGTATTATATGGTCTTGCAGTAAATAAGTTCTTCTCTTTCCTGGATGGATTTAGTGGTTACAATCAGATCCATATCAACCCAGAGGACCAAGATAAAACCACCTTCACTTGTCCTTGGGGTACCTTTGCTTATAGGGTCCTTTCTTTTGGATTATGCAATGCCCCTACCACTTTTCAGAGGGTAGTCTTGAGCTTCTTTGCAGAGCTAGTCCATGACTCTGTGGAAAGTTATACGGATGATTTCACCCCCTATGGGTGTGATTTCCTAGAGGCTCTCCCTAACTTGGGGAAATTATTAAACAAATGCATTGAAATGAACTTATCCCTTAGTCCTGAGAAGAGTGAGTTCTTTATGAATGCAGGGACTGATCTAGGTCACTCAATATCCCAGGAAGGACTACAAGTGGACCCAAATAAAATTTCTATCATAAAAAGGGTCCCTACTCCTTAGAAGTAGAGGGATGTTATAAGTTTCTTTAGCTTAGCCGGATACTATGGGAGATTCATAAAGGACTTTAGCAAAGTAACCTCACCTTTTTTTGGACTATTAGCCAAGGACTTCGAATTTTTAAGGCCAGAAAGCTTCCAAGAGGCCCTAGAAACCATAAAGGACAAGTTGACTACTACACCTATACTCCGAGGCCCAAATTGGGCTCTTCATTTACACATCCATGATGATGCCTCTAAAATAGCTATAGGAGCATCTCTAGGCTAGATAGATGACAAGTTACCTTATGTCATTTACTTCAATGACAAAAATATGTCCAAGGTTGAATTGAACTATATTGTGACTGAAAAGAAGCTCCTAGATGTTGTCCATTCCTTGAATAAATTTAGACATTACATCACTGGTTACCAAATCTTTATACATATTGACCATGTTGCTATTAAATATTTGATGAACAAGCCTGATGTGAATGCCAAAATTATTAGATGGTTGCTTTTGTTACAATAGTTTGATCTAATTATCATTGATAAGCCTAGTATAGAAAATGTACTTGCAGATTTTTTGTCTAGACTGGCTTTGCCTGTAGGTGAGGAAGGAATGGTTGATGATCAGTTTCCATATGAGCATTTATCCATTATTTCAGTTCTCTCTCCATGGTTTGATGATATATCCAACTACTTAGTTGCTGCATTGTTCCCTCCAAATCTATCCTCCAAGGAAAAAAGCAAAATTATAAGAAAATGTGCACCATTAACTTATATTGGGGGCAATATCTTCAAGCTAGGCCTAGATCAAATTCTGAGGAGATGTGTCAGGGAGGAGGGATTTTTTGACATCCTTATGGCCTATCATGATGGGCCTTGTGAAGGTCAGCTTGCAGCCAAGAGGACAACCTTCAAGGTAGTACAAGTTGGCTACTACTGGCCCACTCTCCACCAAGATGCAAGAAGATATACCAATCGATGTGACTAGTGCCAAAGAATGGGGAAACCTACTCCCTGGGATGAAATGCCTTTGCAACCTCAAGTGAATCTTGAGCTATTTAACAAGTGGGGCATGGATTTCATTGGGCACATTGATCCACCATCAAGGCAGAAAAATTACATAATTGTGTGCACTGGTTGCTTAACAAAGTGGGTTGAAACCAAGGCTATCAAGGTAACAACATAAGAGAAAGTGGTTGAGTTCTTAAGGGAGAATGTGTTTTACAAGTTTGGGTACCCTAGAGATTTAGTCACTGATCAGGGCACTCAATTCACCTCACACCTGATTGAGAATCTGTTGATTCAGCATAAGATCAAGCACAGGAAGTCAACTTCTTACCATCCTCAAGCCAATGGACAATTAGAGGTTACCAACTGAGCATTGGAAATCATTCTCGCAAAGGTTGTGAGAAGTAGCAGGAAAAATTGGGCTGACAGACTAGTGGAGGCCACTTGGGCCCATAATACAACTTAGAATACAACCACTAGCTTCACCCCTTATGATTTGGTCTATGGGAAGAAGGCCTTGCTCTCCATTGATTTTGAGTACAACACTTTCAGAATTGCAGCATGGTTGGATTTGGATGTTACAAGGCCACAACAAGAGAGGTTTCTTCAGCTCAATGGGTTAGATGAATTCAGGATGTAGGGCCTCCTACACACAGAGGTGACTCAAGTACAAAGAAAGGTTTAGCGTGACAAAAACATAAAAGACAAATTTTTTCAAGAGGGTGATTTGGTTCTATTATATGACTCCATGTTCAAGGACTGCGAAGGAAAATTGATGACCAAATGGTTGGGCCCATATGTGATAGAAAAGTGCCATGAAAATGGGGTTGTTCAGATCAGAACCATTGATGAAGAAGGTATACCCTTGCTTGTCAATCGATACAAATTGAAAGCATACAAAAGGCCCATGTCAAATGAAGATTTTATCAGTACTATCAGTAAGGAAGTAAATTTGACTGGAAGTGTCTCAGCTTCCAACTTACCGAATTCTTGAAGGCTATTTTATTTTTTAAGAAAAAAGAGAACAAAACAATAAGGGGCCTAAGTGAAAACCTCCATGAGGCGCCTGAGCCCAACTTTTGGGTTGAAAACCTCCTTGAGGCATCCCAAGAGTGAAAAGGGAAAATAAAAGATCCCTAGGTGAAAACCTCCCTTGAGGAACCTAGGGCAGGAAAACAGGTTGAAAACCTCCTTTGAGGCGACCTGTGTGTCTTTCAAAAAAAACAAATGTTATGGAAGGGACCTCAAACCTACCCACTAATAAAATTCTATGATTTTTGTAGGTTTCCAAGGCAATAAAGGAAACCAAGTTCAGAGGGAAGCAAGCCAAGAAACACCCTGTTATTCCTTCTTGAACTTCATATCTCCCATGCCTAGCATGTCTCCATCATCCCTCCTCATTTCCAAGCATCAAAAACCAATTTGTAGGCAATTTTCTAACTTCTACAAGATTTATTATAGTTACTACAGGAGTTTCCTATAGTACTACAGGATGTCCTGAAACTCTACAGGAATGGAATTCCAGTTGAGAAATGATGATGCAGACCTATTCTGGGTTGAAAGAGGGGACCACTCACATCACCACATCTCACCCAACACCAACTCATGACCATGCCACCCTCTGTGTCCATAAAAAACAACTCAAAAAAGAAAATTTTTATATATAAGATATATATATATATATATTAATTATATATATATTATATATATATATATATAATATATATATATCCATCCAAGGGTCATACCATCATTGGCCTCACTCACCTACCACTCCATCTCACCCATTTCCACCCCTTCCACTCCTACCTCACCACCTATTCCTCCTCCAAGTAAAAAAGAAAAAAAAAAACAAAAGAATTATGAAAGAGGAAACTACAAGATTTCCTGTAGTACTATCGAAAACCCTATAGCATCCTGTGTTATGACAGAAGTAGTTCTCCATGCCTCCTCCTTCAGCATCCATTTAGAAAAAGAGTTTGAGCACCCCTGTAGGCACTATGGCACCTATCCAGAGGTTAGCAGCAGTAGAAGAGGCCAAGCACCTGCACACCACAACAAAGAAGACAAATATATCAGCTGGGTGTGATCCAGGTGGCTCTAGAGACACACACAAGACAAAGAGGACTTAGGAAAGCTCAAAAATCAAGTGCTTGGATTATGCTCAAACTAGGACCAGAGTGTAGAACTCATCATCCTGATCGCGGCGATGTGAATAGTTCGTCAATCCAAGTCCGAATGAAGGAGATAGAGGCAGTCAAAGTTGGGTTGACTTTTTGATGATTAGGTAGGCTTAACAAAGACACAATTTGGCCTTTTCTGGCGGACAAAGTCCAACCAACTCTGGCCAGATTCCGAGCAAAATCGTGGCCTGGTTAAAAAGACCCCTTCGGTCAAAAAACCGAATTTCCAAAAATGAGCTTTCGTTTTATTTAGAGAAAAAATATATATATATAAAAAGGGGGGTGGGGGGCACCAACCCCGCCACGCCAATTCTCATCCACATAGAAAAACAATATATGTGGTGGAGGGCTGGGCCACGACCCCCAACCCCTCCCATGGAACCACCACCACTATCCCGGGCCAACGTTTCATACATGGATTCAATTAAAGGTGGATCGGCCCTTGGGGCGCAGACACAACCACCACAACAATGACAAGGAGGTAGGTATGAGGGTTGGGCCACCCAAGGTAGGCCCAGCCCAACCCACAACCAATTTAAAAAAAAAAAACTGTAATGTATAAAATGGGAGGGGGCAGGGTTTGACCGCCAGACCTCCTCCATAATAAATGAATCTATAACCACTCCGCCCAACGGATCCCTTGGGTAATCCACCCGAAATTTTTTAAAGAACCCATATTTCTTAGTGCGGGGAGGAGATGCAGGAACCAGGAGCGAGCACAGATTTCGAGACAGAGGAGGAAGAATATTCTTTGATGCCCAAAGATTCTTCGGGGAGGTAAAAATTATTTTTATCGGAACATAGTCAAGTTTACAGTCATTTTTCATGGTTTTTGCAGGGATCGCAATGGTGAGTTCGGATTCGTCTTCTGAATTCCAGATTTCCAGTCCACCCATGGGGTAGAATCTTTGAGGAATCTAGGGGGAATCTAAAATATTCCTTGAGCCCCAGATTCTCAATTTCTCAAAATTCAAAAATTTGATAGTCGAATTTGCACTATTTGATGCCACAAATCTAATGGTGCATTCAAACTTTTCATGTGATCAGTTTATTTTTGAGCCACTTTTCTAAGTGGAGTACAGGTGCCAGCATTCATGTGCGAGTAGTCATTTTCATGCGATTCGATGCCGTGAGATCGATGGTCCGAACAGCTTCAGTAGTTTGACATCTGCTTCTTCAGATGGCCCCTGGATGTGAGGTATATGCAGTGTGTTCTTGTACTTCTTTTGTTATGCGTTGTGCTGCATAGATCCCTGTTTGATGCTTCATGTGGGATCTTGTTTCTTACTCGTTTTCATGATTCTTGCTTGATGTGATGCAAAATCTTCTATGTGATGTACTTGTTTTCATGGTTCATCATATTGTGTTTTTAGATCCCTTTGTTGTATGTTTATGGGATACTCATGTTGTCGTCATGCATGTTTGCATTGATATCTCTTTTATGCCATGTTGGCAAGATGCTCTTGATCATCATGCATGAGTTTGTGTCATACTGATAGGAGTCCCTTTTTACTGAGAGTTCCTACAGTGGAACATCTCTTGGAGTCATTCCTGCGTGAGGGCATTTTCCTTGTATGATAGCGACATCACCTCTTATTTACATCATCACGCTTGATAGCACTTAATGCAACAACGTACACCATCTTGACACCGGGGCCTGGAGACATAGTCCCTCCTAGACGAACTCCATTATCAACGTCTTGTTATTTCATGTGTTCATGATTGACATGTTCCTCTTCTTTATAGCATGCACATGTATTCATTATTTTTCTTTTAAAAATGCAATTTAACATATCACGAAAGTAAAAGGTCTTGGAAGGGTCCTTTGTCACGCCCGGACCTGGATCAAGTGGTATTGGAGCAGTCTTTGCATTGATGTGAATTACAAGCGTGAACAATTGAACATGTAGTGACAGAGGATGAAAAAGCACTCTACAAAAAGAAATAGAGGAAAAGGAGTGATTTCAGCTTTAGTTGGGAGCCACAAAAGAGGCCCTGGAAGAACTGAAGCACAACAAACAGAATCTTCAAATAGAGAACACTGAATTGAAGACACTTCTACATGAAGAGAAAGAGGAAAAACAAAGTTTGCTACAATAGCTACATGCAAAGGACGAGGCCTTGTAAAATCTGCAGCGTGACCCATGTGAGGTAAAAAGTAGTTCTCTGAATTCATATATGTGTCCTGATGATGATTTCGTTGTTTTTGAAAATCATACCACAGGAATTTGCTCCAAACTATTGAAGAAAATGGAGTATGAAGGAAAAGGCTTGGGTGTTAATGGCCAAGGCATTGTCAACCCCATCAAAGTAGAGGAATTATTGTGTCGAACAGGACTTGGGTATGTCAGAAAGGAAGTTGGGGAATGTGTCGAACCACCAACAACAGATGATGAGAAGCCCTCATCAGTTCTTTCCAAATCAACAGAGGAGGTAAAATATGTTGATTTCCTTTTGGCTTTATCGTCACATAGTATGATTTTTGTTGGATATTTGGAGATCCCAATTACAGGGACAAACATGAGGCTCCTTACCAGGACGAGGCACGAGGAGGAAAAAGAAGTTGGTGTTAATAACCAAGGCATAACTCGACCTTTGGAGGTTGTGCATAAACATCGATTTGCAGGCTTGAGATACACCAAGGGAGAATTCTCGAAGGTGTTCAATGCTTCCGAGACATTTTCAAAATCGTCGAGGAAACAGAATGATTGGAACACATCCCCATCATCCCATGGCAATGACCATCGCAGGGAAAGAGCTGAGGCAAGCTCTCATCGCCATACTTACACCAGAGATGGCAAGAAAAGGTATAACCAGTTTTGATATTCGAATGTTCATTTCGATTGTAATCATGTTGTTAATGATGGACATAAAACATGGCATCGAAAAACATGTACCTTTTGTAGATTACATAACCATACATTTTCTGTGTTGGAAAAGAATGGCAGCACACAAAAGGATGAGACATGAAAGACCCTCTCAACAGCATGTAAAGAAATAGGTTAAGCAAATCTGGAGGAAGAATATCTATTGTAGTCATTGCGATAGACATGGCCATCAAAGAGCCACATGCTGGAGGCTCCATACAGAGCAAGGCCTTAAAGACAAAGCGTCGATGCATGAACCAAGTGAAGCAATTGTTTGACAAGAAAAACCACCACAAGGAGGTGACCCATTCACATTGATAAGCGAAAAATGGTTTCTAGATATGTTAGTGTGTCATGGTCGTGCTTTTGTAAATCATTTGTTGCATTTCAAAATATAAAAGTGATGATGTGTTTTCCATCACTTGTTCAACAACAATGATGTCTGAGTTGCATGATAAACTGTGGAAGTGATGTCATGTTTCTATCACTTGTCGAAAGCAAAAAAATAGTGTTTGGCCTTATGATTGTAAATCATGTGTTGCAGTGATGATGTGTTTTGCATCACTTGTTGAAGCAACAATGATATTTTGGCCTTGTTTTCATAGCTGGAGTATTGTTTCATTTTCAATGTAAACTTGACCCCCGAGTATGTGTTATAAAATCGTGGCAAGTGTGGATGCTTGGGTCATTAGTTGGTCATGAAATTCAAGCATGTAATTTGCAAAAACATTTTACTACAGGCTACAGAGGTGGTAGGTGTCAGCTCATTGCTTAAGGCTCTGAAGAACAAAGGTGAAGGTGATGGAAGCGAGACCTTTTCAAGATGCTTGTGATCCAGACAAGGTATAGAGAAGTTGCAGATTATTTTTCATGCTTTTGGAGGACCAAAAGCTCCTCAGTGGGGAGGATTGATCCAGGTGGCTCCAGAGACACACACATGACAAAGAGGACTTAGGAAAGCTAAAAAATCAAAGTGTTTGGATTATGCTCAAACCAAGACTAGAGCGTAGATCTCATTGTCCTAGTCACGACGGTGTGAACGGTTCGTCAATCCGAGTTCAGATGAAGGAGATAGAGGCAGTCAAAGTTGGGTTGAATTTTTGATGACTAGACAGGCTTAACAAAGACACAATTTGGACTTTTCTGGCGGACGGAATCCGGCTAGATTCCAAGCAAAATTGTGGCCTGGTTAAAAAGACCCCTTCGGTCAAAAAACCGAATTGTGGCCTGGTTAAAAAGACCCCTTCGGTCAAAAAACCGAATTTCCCAAAATGAGCCTTCGTTTTATTTACACAAAAATATATATAAAAAAAGGGGGTGCAGGCCACCAACCCCGCCACCCCAATTCTTATCTACATAGAAAAACAATATATGTGGTGGAGAGGCAGGCCAAGACCCCCGGCCCCTCCAATGGAACCACCACCACTATCTCGGGCCAACGTTTCATACATGGAGTTAATTAAAGGTGGGTTGCCCCTTGGGGTGCTGACCCAACCACCACAATGACCAGAAAGGAGGTAGGTACGAGGGGCGGGCAGCCCAAGGCAGGCCCAGCCGAACCCACAACCAATTTTAAAAAAAAACTGTAATGTATAAAATGGGAGGGGGCAAGGTTTGACCACCCGACCTCCTCCATAATAAATGGATTTGTAACCACTCTGCCCAACGGAGTCCTTGGGTAATGCGCCTAAATTTTTTATAAGAACCCAGTTTTCTCAATGCCAGGAGGAGATGGAGGAACCAAGAGTGGGCACAGATTTCGAGATAGAGGAGGCAAAATATTCTTTGATGCCCAAAGATTTTCTAGGGAGGCAAAAAATATTTTTGTCGAAACATAGTCAAGTTTACATTCGTTTTTCATAGTTTTCTACGGGGATCATAGTGGTGAGGTCAGATTTTCCTTTTCAATTGCATATTTCTAGTTCACCCATGGAGCAAAATCTTTGAGGAATCTATAGGGAATCTAAAAGATTCCTTGAGCCCCATATTCTAAATTTCTCCGAATTCAAAAATTAGACAGTCGATTTTGCACTATTTGATGCCACAAATCTAATGGTGTGTTTAGATTTTTCATGTGCTCAGTTTATTTTCTGGCCACTTTTGAAAGTGGAGAGCAGGTGTCAGCATTCATGTGCGAGCAGTCATTTTCATGCGATTCGATGTCATGAGATCGATGGTCCGAACAGCTTCAGCAGTTTGACATCTGCTTCTTCATATGGCCCCTGGATGTGAGGTATATGCAGTGTGTTCATGTACTTCTTTTGTTAAGCATTGTGTTGCACAAATCCCTGTTTGATGCTTGTTGTGGCATCTTATTTCCTACTCATTTTCATGATTCCTGCTTGATGTGATGCAGAATCATCTGTGTGATGTACTTGTTGTCATGATTCATCATGTTGTGTTTTGCGATCCCTTTGTTGTATGTTGATGGGATACTCATGTTGTTGCCATGCATGTTTGCATTGAGATATCTTTTATGCCATGTTGTCGGGATGCTCTTGATCATCATGCATGAGTTTGTGTCACTCTGATAGGTCCTTTTTTACTGAGAGTTCCTATAGTGGAACATCTCTTGGAGCCACTCCTGCATGAGGGAATTTTCCTTGTAGGATAGTGACATCACCTCTTATTTACATCATCACTATTGACAACACTTAATGCAGCGGCCTACACCATCTTGACACCGGGGCCAAGAGACGTAGTCCCTCCTAGATGAACTCCATTATCAACGTCTGTTATTTCATGTGTTGATGATTGACATGTTCCTCTTTTTTACAGCATGCACATGTATTCATTATGATTCTTTTAAAAATGCAATTTAACACATCACAAAAGTAAAAGGTCTTGGAAGGGTCCTTTTTCACACTCGGACCTGGATCAGGGTGAAATCAACAAAACAAGAGCCAAGGAAAAACATGTACCTGAAAAAGAAGAAGCACAGAAGAACCACCCTCCACCATGCATCGACCATGCGAAGGAAGGCACAAGTATAGCACCTTATCCACACTCTTTCCTAAGTATGAATATGATTAAAGTTTAGGAATATGAAAATTTTAATTTTATAAGTTGAAGGTGGCCAGTTAACTTGGCCACCCTCGGCTCGAAAACAAAAAGTAAACTCCTAGTCAGTAGGCCACGTGGCAAAGTCACATCAAAGCAAATGAGTTGAAAAGGTGGTCGAGTTAAGTTGTACAGGAGTGGGTGATGATTACGAGGGAAGGTTGCATGATAACTAATGGTGGGCCAATGATCCAAAAGGGGAAATCATGTACACTGCCAGCCAACACAACGCTCCAAGGAATCAACCATAAATAGAAAAAATTCCTAACTTTCATGCACACATCATTCATTTTGATATTAAGAGAATCGAGACCACCTGGAAGAGATATTGAAGAAGCAAACCATTTTCGGCCATCCTACAGGGAACACCTACAGGAAATGCAGAGAACTACAGGAAATAGTGGGAATTGTCAAAAAACTTTGCAAGGTGGTGCCTAGGGCCTAGATATTCAGAAATTCTCCTCACCAAGGGAATCATAGTGAAAGGTAGGTGGCCCATATCCTCTGTGTTTTAACTTGATAGCTAGCAAAAAAAAAAATTAATTAAAAAAAATCTACGTTTTTCTCTAGTAATTACAGTGGGCCTAGGGGTAGACAAAATTGTGTGGAGGAATTGTGTGGGGATAAAGAGAGAATTGTAGTCACCCTCCTAAACTCTAAACCCATAGTCACCTTGTAAAGCTCTAGAGCTAGGCCACGAAACTCCCTATAGTTATCTTGCCAGAGAGGAGAAAATGACATGAGATTTCAACAGAATGGAGCCTACAGGGACATCTAGAATACACCTCCATCCCCCTGTAGTAGAGATATTTAGAAGGAAACAATGGTTGGGATTCTTCAAGTTGCTTAGAGGATATGATGATGATGTAGCTCGATAATTTGCCATGTTACTCACCCCTCAGGCTAGAACCAGTGTTACTTTTATGGTAAGAGGATTGTAAATAACAATTACCCTTGAAATCATTAGCAGAATAACTACACTTCCTCTAGGCATGCAATAGAGAAAGGAGGATAAAGATAGTAGCACTTTTGCTAAGAAGAACTTTTTCTTGAGAGATTAAGAGAAAATTGAGAACAAAAATGGTATTATAATGGATATCCTTCGCTATCCTTGGGATAAAGTAAGTCATCGCATTCTCAAATATATTTCTAGTGAAGGAAGGCTCGGTATAATCTATGCTTACCAATTTAGACTCCTCCATGAGATGATATTTGGAGAGGAGTTACCCCTTAACAAAAGACTTAGTGTGTCCTATTTCTTGTTGCAATAAATAATAGACATGATCCAAAGGTACAAGAAGGAAAGCATCAGCAACTAGCACATCATGGACTCATCAAGCTCATACTAGAAGATGCCTTGAGCCAGTTAAGAGTCCCTATTCCATGGTCCACATTTAGGTACATGGGCAGGGAGGTTGTAATTGAAGTAATTGAATATGAGAGGGACCCAAACTCTAGTGGTGAGGAGGAAGAAGAAGAAGAAATTTAGGAGGAAGAAGAAGAGGAACCTAAAAAAGAAGAGGAAGAACCCGAAGAAGAAGAGGAAGAACCAGAGGAAGAAGAGGAGGCAGAGACAAATAAAATAGAGGAAGAAGAAGAAGGAAAATATAAAAGTGGGGAGGAAGGATAGAAGGATGAGGCAAGCCGTAAAAAAACATAACAAGTAAGGGGAAGAATCTCCATGAGTGTCTCCTGAACCCACAGAGAGGGAGGAAACTGTTGCCTTGACTTCCCTAAGCACACCCATTAAGTCAATAGGAAAAAGGCTGAGGCAGACTCCCCTATATTTCAAAACAATTAGGATCACTAGGATCATACATGGGAGACCAAAAACACCCACAAATACTCCTATCATTATTGAGGACTCACCAAAAGAATAAGGAAAACTAGTCTCCCCAAAAATGAAAGGTGAAGAGGGCACATCAAATCAGGCTTCCCCAAAGTAATCAATCACCTATGTTAGGAGGCACATCACTAGGTCGGCATTAGCAAATCAAATCAAAAAACCTTTGAACCCATTTTCAGAAAATAAAAATCCTCCTAAAGGAAACACAGACAGTCCTACAGGAAACTCTGTCAGCACTACAAGAAATACAAAAAAAAACAACAGGAAGGACAACAAGGACAGGGAAAGGCAAGGAAGCAACAACACAAGTACAGGAGGAGGTAGATGCTTCAAATACACTAAAGGGATAATCCCAAGAGTTGTAGGAACCTAGCCCACAGCCCAATTTGAGCTCTTATTACAGATTCATTGATGGAGATAGTGAAATACCATGGAAATTTTCCATCCCTCTTCTTTAAGGTTAAGAAGGAGAGAGGAAGGACACATCGTTGGATGCAAATTTCTAAATCAAAGAATGTGGAGAATGTGGGCCATATGGAAGAGAAATTGTTATCACAAAAAATTGATTATCTAGCCATAATTTACTAGATGGGTCGAAGTACACCATGTAGGGCCAAATTTATCAGAGTAAAATTGCTTTCACTGAGAGAAATTACTTAATAAACCACATTTGTTAAGCAATTTATAATAAAACCCGTGAAGAATAATTAAGTAAATCACTATTTATTTAATTATCTTCTAGGAGTAATTAATTAAACCATTGTTTAATTAATATTCCTTGTCACATTTGACCCAGTTATGAGAAATAAATAGATAAATCATTAATTATCTTATTTTTTCTCTAGGAATAATTAATTAATCACTAATTAATTATTATTCCTTGTCAAGTTTGACTAAATCCCTTAGGAATAATTAAATAAATCATTATTTGTTATTCCTTAACCATATTTCTTGAGATGATAAATAAATCATTTATTTATTTATTATTTCTAAATAAAAGTTTAAATACCTTTTCCCTCTAACCAAATATAATAAAATATTCCAAATGGATATTTTTAGAATGGGGTTAATAATATTTTATTATTGTTCATTATTCAAGGATAACCTGATATTTTGATATGAATAAAAGGGTTTTCCATTCATTATTCACTTTTGATCATTTTCATTGTTGCACTCACTGTTGCAGCTCTGGTTATCATCATTGTCGCACACCATCTTCTTTTTCATTTGAGTTCTCATTGAGCTCAAACATTTTGTTAGCTGGGTTTTACACATTATAGACGAGAAAGACTCTACAAAGGCTGAAGACATTTGAGGATAGCCAAGAACCCATCCCATAGAGGGGGGCTGGTAACATTATGTGTTCCCTTCACAAGTGCTTTTTAATAAAGTATATTCTTTATATATTTGGTTTTCGTTGGATCATTGGAGTTACTTGCGCTTTGGCAGGTTTTGTTTCTATCATTTGTTGCAGATCTACAATTTTTAGTAGCCATTTATATTGTTAGGACTGTTTATCATCCACAATCTAAAGTGTTTCCTTTTCGTACACCTTCAGAGAAAAACACAATAACAAAATTGGCAAATCCACTGCGTTTTTAATTCTGATCTGAAAACTTGGGTGCCTTCAGTTTTCAGCTTAGGGTTTTTATTTTTTAGTCTCTTGATGTTTCTTACTAGCTTTCTAACCCTAGATCAGTCAAATTTCTAACTTCCGTAAGTTTTCAGGTCTTTTTCGCATGTCACAGGAACCAGTAGCAACAGAGACAGAAAATTTTTCCGAGACTTGCTGACCGAGAATCGAGCAAAACACACTTTTTTTCCCCAAAAGTGTGATCTGGAGGTCCAGAGCGCACTTTCTGGCCCAAGAAGTGTGATATCCCAAGAATCAGGTCAGTACTTGCGAATTTTTAGGGTTTCTGGGATTTTTTTTATATGTTTTTTGGTTTTGCAAAGAGTTGTCTATTGGGTTGGTTGACCAATGTCCTACCTCACTTAGGCCTTGATCTACTCTGATTTTCTCGTCGAAGTGGAATTTAACCCCTTAGGTCTTCTAGTACGCTTCCACCTTTATAAAAGGAGCTTAGCTGAGTAAGAAGTATGAGTTTTTGTACAGCTTTCAGCCATATTCTTCAAATTTGTACCTTCCCATTTTATATCTTCAAATATAGGTTGTTTCCATCCAAAGTTTCATCTTAAACCTTGTTTAGTCATTTGCCTTAGGGTCCCATTGGTTTCCCTAGGTTTCACACCCATATTCCTATCTTTTTACAACGATTTTCCTCCCTCGTTTTTTGTTGTTGATGCACCACTTTCCAGCATCATAGTGTCATTTGATCCCAGTCACACCAACGCTTAGATATCTTGCCTTTTTTTGTGCGTTTTTAGTTGATTTCGCCACCAACCAGCACAATGTTTGTAAACCCAGTTTGGGTGGGGTTTAGAAAGTTGATATGTTGTTCATTTTATGTTTTTAATTTCAGTTTATTTCAACAATCTTTTTCTTTTTTCAAACACGATCTGGGCTTAATTAATAAACACACTTGCACACACAAGCACACCTTAAGTGAAGGGCACTTTGTTTACACTGCCAAGCCAAGACTTAACTTAATTAATTTATCTCCCCACACAGAGACAAAAAAATCTTGTTGATATCCCTTGACCATTTTCGTGTCAATTGTGTCTTATAATCATTGCACCATCAAGGCATTTTTCGCGGAGACTCTTAGTCCTTCATCACTAGTTTCCACTTGGGCATGTTACTCCTCCCCGCAGGGTTCAATTTCATAGTCCCATGAGTCCCCATATCGACTCTTCCTCTGGTTAATCTGATTCTGAGCCTCCTTCACCATATACAATCATGTTAGGACCCACTGCAGGTGTAAGAACCCAACCTAGTGTTGGCTCCAGTCCTACACCAGTGGTCACATCTAGCGGAACCGTCTCAAGAACCATTCCGGTAGCTCCCATGCTACCTTTCATGGTTGGGTTAAGCCTCTCGGATTTTAGCCAGTTGATTAATGACCCTATACAACACGATTCTAGTTTACCAAGTATGTCGACTAAGCTTCCCTCTAACATTCACTAGTTTAAGGGTAATCCTAGAGAGGACCCCACTAATCACGTCCACTCCTTCCATATGTGATGTTCATCCAATTCCATAATCAATTATTCCATTCATCTTAGGTTGTTCTAACACACGCTCACTGGAGATGCTGCGAAGTGGTATGTGGACCAGCCCGCCGCCTCTCATTCCATTTTTGCGACACTTGCTAAAGTGTTCCTCTCATATTTTCAGTTACCTCTCTGATACGACACTGGTACGAAGCTCTTGACCACATTTCGTTAGTCCTCTACCACTCGTCTTGCTAATCGTGTCTAGGAATGGTGTAGAAGGAGGAGCATGTGATGTTATCCAACCTTTGAAGGCCGTGTCTACCTAGATTGGTTCCTTAGGACTCTTTTAGCGCCTATTGCCAAAGATGTCGTGTCTCATTTTCCTCAGACAGAGGAAGAGGCTCTCCAAACTGCTCTGAGATATGACTTAATTTATGCTCGATCCGATTATGTTTATACCATTATTCTAGACCTCCCCTATCCTAGTGTTACCAATGCACTAGGGGCATCTCATGCCGTTGATGGTATCATTAGAGCTATTTCACATCCTTCACCAGATACTCAGTAGAGTTATGGTTATCCGTGAAGGGGCACAAGTTCCTCCAACACTTATACCCCTCTTGCCAGCAACGTGTATTCAGGACAAAGCACCTCTTATGCATTTACCCATCCACATCAACAGATGTCAGGGCTAGCTAGTCCTCAACCTGTCTACTAGACCGTTTCCCCTTCACCATCTTATATCTATGCACCTCCAACCACTCCCACTCCATAGGCATTAGCGTCACAGCCTCCCATGCATCCTCATCCACTGCCCCCATGGTCAAGTGTTTGCACAGTAGATTGTGACCAATACCCATAATTCAAAGAAAAAGAATAAGGGTAAAGGTAACAAGGGTAACCAGGGTAACCAAAGTAATCAACCTAATGAACCCCGGGGGAACCAGCCTAACACCAAAAACCAACAACAGGGCGACCAACCCAATCAGAACAAGGTTATTCGTATGAACAAGCCTTATACATGTTGTGGTGTACATGGCCATTATACTCATGAGTGCACCCTCTTACCCCAGATGCACCAAATGTGGGAAGCCTAAGTAGCTTCTAGAGGTCAACTACCCATACAAAAACCACCTCAGAATCTTGTGCCATCCCAACCAGCAATGCTCACAAATCCTTTCCCTTAGAAAGGATTTGTTCCTTCTCAACCTCATCCAGGTCAAGCAGCTTACCTTCCCCAACCTTTCTGGTCCTGGTGACTACCAGATCCTCATGATGAATTCTAACGAGGTCAATACCTCTGATATCAACCTGCAAACTTAATCGCGTCAATATGACAAGCCATCAACTTCGTCCACCATTGAGTCCAAAACCCAAGCATATACTAAGCCTCTTATGACACCAAATGGTTTGCTACAGATCCCTCAACCTAAAGTTGAGTCAATTCCTAAGATCCCCAAGGAAACATTACACTGTAATGCGGCTTCTAACCGAGCTGCACATATGTACAATATAGTAGATGACTTGGCACAATCACCTATTTCCATGTCGAGGATGGATTCCTCCAGTCGTTCCCATCTTAAAAGAAATATCTACTAACTACTTTGGGCATAGTATATCCTTCAGACGATTGTTTTATTGTCTTTCCTATTGATACATCAGAACATCCTCCATTACCTCCATCTGTTGCATTCCAGATACTAGTCTGAGTCCATAATGCCATCATCTCCCGATACATTATTGACGAAGATGCATCCACCTACGTGATGTCCATTGTTGTTTGGAAGCAATTCAAGTCACCTGAGTTCTCCCCATTCACCATCACTTTTTGTGCTTGGGACAGTCATTCCTCCCAGCCTCTCAGTATGTATCGTAATTGTCCAGTAACTCTTGCGGGAAAGACTGTTCATGTCGACATTGAGGTTATTTATGCCCCTCTCAATTACAATATTCTCTTGGGTCATAGTTACACTTATGCCATGTCAGTCATTGCATCTGTGGTTTTCCACAAGATGTGCTTCCCCCATGAAGGGAAGATCATCACCATCGATCAGTTGGCATACTACGAGTCAACATCCTTCCTCTGATTCCATTATCTCGTCAATGTCTGACAAACAGTCCTCTACCCCTCTCACCGATGTCTCACCCAGAGTCTACAAAGATTCCTCATTATTAGGTGCTTTCCCTAGTCCTCCCCCTCCCATCTCTAAGCTTAGCTCTTTGAGTGTTTTCATGTTACAAGTGTCAGGGGCTACTGAAAAGTATTCTACTACATATGATCCACAACCATCTCCTCAAAACCCCCCGGTTACCATCCCGGCTGAGCCATCTATATCCACCCCCCCAAGACCTCCTCCATTTGTGGGTGCCTCTCTTTTGTTCCCACCAGGAACTATTCCTCCAGGTCTTAACCATCTAGGAGTTGTTCTATCGGGACATTTCCCTGCAGGACAGATACCTTTCTTGTTTCCTCCTCTGGGAATATTTTTGTCCATGTCATGGCTTTGTTGGTCCTCCCTAATATGACTTTGGGGATCCCAATGTTGTACATTGATCCCCCTGTGAACACTCTGCCTTGTTAGCTAATACCGTATCATGCTTTGACCCCGGTTCAACCAGTCCCTATGACCCTTATCACTACTCCAGTTCCATAGCAACCTCAACAGGAACCTACTCCTATTGTAAATGCATTCAGATAGGGGGGAAAGCCAAGAAGGACAAGGCTCCCCAAGCACCTCCCACTCCCAAAGCTCTAAAGTCAACACCTCTCTACATTGTGTGTAAGGTTGTTTGGCATGCCACCAATAATTTTCTTGAGCTTCCTCATCTCAAACCTTTGGTCCAAGTAGTGTTCCCTGAGTCAAATATCCCTAAGGTCCAATTTACCTTACCGGGACCAGCCAAGAAACTCAAAACGTTGCGCACAAATCACCCTTGTGCCTTGTGCAATCATTATGGTCATGATTGTTTCCCTCATCTCAATGAATTTCTTGATTTCCTTCAAGCACTTTGTGAATACGAGACCACTCGTAGTGGACCACTTACTCCTCTACATGTGGATTCTGGTACCACTAGTACAGCAAAACAGGGGGACTCTGGTCCAACCATCGTGATCCCTCCCAATGTCGATATGATAGACTCCATGGTCCATATCCTTTACCTATCATCATCCTTGAGATCCTTGCAGGAAAACCTCTCTAAGTTTCTCACGTTCGCTTCTGTTGAACATCCCTCGTCAGAAACCTAGGTCTCAACATGGGTAGATTTTCCATCTACTATCTCGTCATCTATCATTCCAAATTATGTGTATGTGAACCTTCTTTCTCAAGATGATGCACTAGATACTATCACCGCAACATGTATCCAATCTTCCTCCCGCCCCCCCATCTTCCATTATGATGAGGACGTCATGGAAGCCATGACTACCCCTAATTATCCTAGGGATGATAAGCACCATCATGCGTACTTCCTTCCATATTTGGAGTCCACCACTATAAAGACATCCAGTACATCCATAGCATACTAGGGGGCACATAGGCCCCTACATCTCTTTATCATCCTCTGGCGGATCTCGTGCCAAGTTCGGTCAAGATGCTTGAATCCCTTCTTCAAGCACTCAAAACACAATAGCGCTCCACAAATTTCTCCTGCTAGGGGGCATCATTCCCACCTTTGCATAAAAGATCAGTCCCCTCCATCACATATGTTTGTGGGTAGTATCCCATGGGTGGGGGCATGATGGTTTTCCCCTGGCCATTTTCTTAACTGATTAACATAAGTCTTAGCCTAGGTCCCACTAAATCTAGGTATGATTGATTATCCTCCAATTCCTTGGATAATTTGTCCTACCGGTCTCTCCAGCAAGCCATATGCACATCGGATATAATAGACGTTTGATACCATATCTTCAAATATTCTACTCTTTACCCCATAATCCCCATGTTTTGACTTAGTGGGTGAGGATGATTCTAGACCTCCTCTAGTAGTTCATTCTCGTTTTCCTCTTCCCTTAATTCTTCACCAAAAACCATCATTCCAGGAAGAATTAAGGCCATCTTTAGATGAGTAAGCCCACCTACCTAAAAGTCTCAGATCTTGATTTCGATAATCAGTTTGTCCGCTACGATCTCCACAAGATTTACGGCCTTCTCCTCCTCTAAAATTGGAAAGAAAATGCCCTTTATAGGAAAACCCACAATTTTATGTCACACATTGAGGCCAAACCATAGCTTCATTTAATGAACCATCAGCACCATTGGAAAACCCTCTTCGAATACTATAATGGATATTTCTTATTTTTTGATGATTTGAAACTTCACCCAGAAGCCATTTTTCCAAGAAGGGTCACTTTGTTGCCTCTTAAAATCAAATTCCTTCATATGTGACACTTGTACCTTGGGGGGAAAACTCTCCTTAATGCTTATCATCTCACATGTCACTTTTCGTCATCAATAACCATTATTTTCTCATGTCTTCATGGTCCCCACCAGGCCTATTCTGTGTGGCAGTGTCATCGAGTCACCCTTGTTTAGAGCATCTGCAATGAGTCACCCTTGCATCCATGGAGTTTGTTTCGTATCCCATTATATCATGTCATGGTATTCAATCCATATTTTCATACCATTCATTCTATGTTTCCTATTTTGACCTCCAGTTATACTATCTCGCATCCCCTCTAGAGTCGAGTCAGTGGCTACCAGGTCAACCATGCACTTTATGCCCTGACAAGGGCAGTCGTCTATTTGTCCCTTAGTCCCATCTTTTCCATTGTCCCTGGTGTCAGTCCATCAATCATATTACTATTTTCCCTCGTGTCTTAGTTGAGGATCCTCATTGCCTCACCTATGGCGGACCCTATTTTGTCTACATCAGCACATCTATTCCATAAAAACGGCCTAGAGGGTAGTGTATCTTGGTTTCAACTTCCACTCTCATTCGGTGCCTTAGATCAAGCAAAGGGAATCATCATTTCCCTTTGACTTGGTTGTTTCAGGCTCTTGATTCATATACTTGATGGTCTAGTGATGCAGCGGATTGTACCAGTGATTCTCGAGAGCGTGTGAGATGTTTCAGACCTCATGAGGGGTGGCCCTTCATGTATCCCCCCACATGCTCAGATGACTTCCTATTATACTACAGCCTCATATGTAGTTCCGTGGATTTGATGGGTTTGGATCTTGCCACTTACAGCATTCATAGCATGCATATCTCCTTCAGATGATCCATTTAGTTTTGCAGAGCCCCTTCCTGTTCAGCAGGGCTTCTTTGGTTGTTCTACCCTCCCTGCCACCCATTTTCGAGGGAAGGGCCATTACATCTCATGTACTCAGATGTTATTGTATTCAATCTTGGATCATGTTTTTTCCAGGCGCATTATGTATGTGGGACACATTTTATTATTTTTTGGCTCATTTATGCCAGTGTGTCATGTACCATTCAGCATGTACTTTATTGCTCAGCTTCATGTTTCTAGGCGCATCATTATTTTTGTACTAAGTTATCTCGGTTGGTATAAGTATGCCTCCCCCGCCTCACTGAGATTCAGTACCACAACAAAAAAGGAGAGTTGCATTAGTCTCACCCCCTCTATCATTATCCTCTTTCACTCCAGCTCTATTGGTCTCTCGATCTCTCTCTGACTCCACTTTGTTGTATAGCGATTGTGTCCTTACAACATACTTCGGTCATACATTTTGCTCCTAACACTAGTAAGTTGGGGGGCAATCTGTTATCACAAAAAATTGATCATCTAGCCATAATTTACTAGATGGGTTGAAGTACACCATGTGGGGCCAATTTTACTAGAGTAAAATTGCATTCACTGTGAGAAATTACTTAATAAACCACATTTGTTAAGCAAATTATAATTAAACCCATGAAGAACAATTAAGTAAATCACTATTTATTTAATTATCTTCTAGGAATAATTAATTAAACCATTGTTTAAATAATATTCCTTGTCACGTTTGACCCAGTTATGAGAAATAAATAGATAAGTCATTAATTACCTTATTTTTTTCTCTAGGAATAATTAATTAATCACTGATTATTTATTATTCCTTGTCAAGCTTGACTAAATCCCTTGGGAATAATTAAATAAATCATTATTTCTTAACCATATTTTTTGAGATGATAAATAAATCATTTATTTATTTATTATTTCTAAATAAAATTTTAAATACTTTCTCCCTCTAACCAAATATAATAACATATTTCAAATGGTTATTTCTAGAATGGGGTTAATAATATTTTATTATTGCTCATGATTCAAGGATAACCTGATATTTTGTTATAAATAGAGTGGTTTTCCATTCATTATTCACTTTTAATCATTTTCATTGTTGCACTCACTATTGCAGCTCTGATTATTATCATTATCGCGCACCATCTTCTTTTTCATTTGAGTTCTCATTGAGCTCAAACATTTTGTTTGTTGGGTTTTACACATTATAGAGGAGAGAGACTCTACAAAATTTGAAGACATTTGAGGATAGCCAAGAACCCATCCCATAGAGGGGGATTGGTAACATTATTTGTTCCCTTCACAGGTGTTGTTTAATAAAATATATTCTTTATATATCTGGTTTCCATTGGATTATTGGAGTTACTTGCACTTATTTTACTATTTCATTTTGTTGTTTAACTATGATTGTGGCATAGAT
>APFE030577628.1:68079-93716 GCA_000404065.3 Pinus taeda
CATGGATGAGTCATGAGGATGTTAGGGCTAAGGAAGTAAAGAGGGTGTTGGAATGAGAAGAAAAAGATTCCCTTTACATCAAAGCATAACAGATCAATTCCATGGCCGTCATTAGCACCCACAGTAGCATCGCCAAAGATCCCCAACTTGCACCAAGATACCTAGCTACACAAGAGCAAGCAGTCACTCATTCTAAATATGCCTTAAGATTGCTAGGGGATGAAAGCCAGCAAGCATGCCAAAGGAGATGGGGCACCCTACCATACATCCTAAGGATCAGGGAGTATCATTCCCCTAAAAGAATGGGAGATGCACTAGAAAGGATCCCATTATATAAGAAGGCACTACAGAGACTAAAAATCAACTCAATTGGTTTGAAACTCGGTCCACCATTGATATTGGATATGTTAGAAGGAAGAACGGAGGAAGAGAAAATAAAGTAGTGGGAGGAAATAGAAAAGCATGCGGGATTTTATCCACAAGAGGAGACTACATCAACAAAATCCTGGGATGTCGGAGAGGCCACAAGAGGAATGAAAGACATGGACATAGATTAAGTTGCTCAGAGGATGAGCAACACTTTCAGTAGGGGTTTGATGATGGGGCTCATCAATAGGTAAATTATATTTACCTTAATGCCACTCTCCAGCTTATTGAAATCAACTTTTCTCACATTTCTTTACATATTTTATTATATTTTTCTTAGTGAGAAGGGTAAAGGTGAGATGTTATGTCATGTGGCCTAATGTGCATTAATTGCAGAATTTGGAGTAGTTTTTGGCTAGTTTAAGTTCAGGAACTCCAAGTAGACAAGAAAGAGGGATTTTAGGAGATTAGATCTCCCTCCTTAACTCCTCAATAACTCGAAGATTCCTCCACCAGATCTCATCAGCTCGGAGTTACAAGCAGCCAAGCCCACCAAGGTCATTGGCAGCCAAGCCAGTGATAGTTGAAGACAAGTTAATCTCAAATTTGGGAGCCAAGCCTCCATAATTTTAAAGAAGTTGTTGGTAGCTTCAGTTTTACATATGAGAAGGCCTAGGGCCTCATTAGATTTTGACTTTTTATTCTAGCCAAGATACAATTTTGAGCATAAACATTGTGACTATTATTCTCATGTTATTTTCGACATTTTGGTGATAATGGAAAGGGTTTCTTTGATCCAGGACTGATTTGACTCAAAGGGCTGAAGCTCTTGGGTTAGGGCCCAACCCTAGTAGCAGAGGTTCCTCTTCTTTTTGTATATGCATGCTTAGATTACATTCATAGTTAGTTGTTGAAGTTATTTATGTTTTATCCCATTTGCAAGTACTTGAATAATTGTTTAGTTTTGTTCCCATTAATTGAAAAGGTAGATAAATGGTACAATAGTAAAAGTGAATACTTCAGAAAATATTGTGATAGTGGCTTCTTCCTCATCTTCCTCATGGGATCATGATTTGAGGGCCCCACTCTCACAGCCCCAAAAACATATTTGTCTATTTAGATCATTGCATGGCTAGGGTTCTTGATTGAGTAGATTACTATTAATAATTCCTTAGAGGCACCTGCAATTGTTATTTTTGTTCTTGAATTTGTTGTAGTTTAGAGAGCATTGCATTTCACAAATTTTACCATTAGCCATCAATAATTTTGTTTTTCCTATCTTTAACTCATCTTTTCCATATGTAAATGAAGTTATGCATAAATGAAGGAAAGAATGTATCTTATTGCAGGAGTTTCTGATCTGCAAGGATAACTCATTTCACTAGCCTCATCCAAGTTGTATTTGCCCATACTACCCAAGTCTACCAACCCTTAATCATAATTTCTTTTTTGTAGCAAAGTGGGCATCTCCCTTGAGAAAATCCAACCATCTTAAAGAGTTGGTTTGAGTCTTGGGTAGTATACACATCCTCTATGCCTTGTCCCACCATCAGACACCTTTCCCACACTTTATTCCACCTCTCCTACCCTCATATAGCTTCCAGGTTGTTTCTTGTAGTAAACTAGGAGATCATGTAGTAAAAACCAGGACATCCTGTAGTAAAAACCAGGACGTCCTGTAATACTACATGAAACCCTATAGTGGCCTGTTTTAAGCTCGATTAAGCAAAAATGATCATCTCAGCTTACGTTAGGTATCCACTTGGCTTCCATACCCTCAACACCATTCCAGACCTATTTCCCCATGCCTTTCTTCATTGTAAAAGATCATATTTGTTCACTTAGCATTTACATTTATAACATTGAAAATCAAAAAGGACTCTTTTCTACAATTTCTAGTTAGTACATGCATACAACAGTGAGAGTATTTTGAGGTTAATTTCCATGCTTACTTAGTAAAATTAACTAGATGTTAGAATGCATTGTTAAATTAGGTCTCTTTTGCAAGTAATGTGTAAATGCTCAACTAGATAATTTCATGTCACTTCATAGCACTTTCCCATTCAACATTTTCATTTCCTAAGATAGACAGCATTTCCTTTTTTGCATTACAGATAGTTTTCCATTTGTTGTTAGTAATCGGACGCCTTCTAATCAATAGAAGACTGGTTTGAAAAACCCTAGTGGTCTATCGCCCCACTTGAAAAGTGACAAGAGTAGACCACTGAATCTACTGCATATACAGCATTGTCACCTTCAAGTTTGTATGAACCCCGAGTTGATGGAGTAAAGTTGGTAGCCCTAGGAGTTGCATCATCCTTGTTACAATACTAGAGCTCATCAGGAAGATCAAAGGAAAGGGAGGCATATGCAGGACAACTCAAAGGGAATTTACTGTAAGGAGGGAAGAACATATGAGAATCATGGGATCTACACCATAAGGATAGCATGTCAAAGTTCCAGTATTAGAAGTGAGCTATTGTGACTCTACTGGATTGTACCCTTAACATTTGTTGCAATTATACTTTCACTACCTCTGCATCCTAGATTCTCGGGCATGGTCCAATGGTGAAAATGAATTTTCTAGAAATAAAACATGAATGTGACTATGCTCTTGTATCTCACATACACCTATGTAAAATAGGTGGTGTGGTAACTTGTCAGTCGTGGACTCGATTTTCCTTACCCCTCAGAGCAGAAGGACCTTATAACCATGTCTTATCGATACAAAAAATGGTTAGGAATAACTATTTCTTAGTTGGATTTACTTTCCATAACGTAGGAAACCATGTCTGTGGCTTAGCCACCTTCCAGCGGTTGTGGTGTGAACACCTGGAAAATATTCCATGCTTCATAACACTTTGCAATAAACTTGAACCCTTATCTTTAGTAAAAATAAGTGACTGCTTAGATCTATAAGGTTCTTCATTGACTTAGGGTGGAGGATTATGCCTTTGAAATCCCTCGTCAAATAATGGGTGGAGGGATCAGGCTACCTATACTCCCTTTCATTTTAGTAAACTCTAGATTCCTAGCTCAGGGTGGAGTTTCTATCTCAGGGTGGAAGAACATCTCTAGAATCCCTAATTCAACCAAAGGTGGAGATTTTATCTCTGGAATCTCTCATTCCTATTGGGTGGAGTAAGACTACATCTGGAATCTCATAATAAGCCTGCAACTGAATATCCTTAAGCCAGAAGGGTTGAGGTTTGGGAAAACCTCTACACTCCCTAGTGTATTTGGTGAACCAGTCATTGGGATAGGATTCACATGCTATGGGGTGACAGTTTCATTACTAGCAGCTTGTCAATGGTTGGGAGGAGAATTATGAACATGATCCTATTTCCCATACTAGGTTGTTGAGTATTTCATCAACTACATTACCCAAATACAAATGTACTAATCCTAACTTAACTAATTGTATAAGGTTACAATAGTTACAATATTTCATTGATGTATGTTTAGGCTTCGATGGCATACATGCCTTAGTTAAACTTCATACAAGTCACCTTGACATGGGCATCCTTAAAAGGCCTCATATATCGTATTTGCATAAAATCCTTACTTTGGGATGGTAATAGGAGGCAACATTTAGAATTGAAGGAAACTAGATTTCCTGCATTATCCTAAAATTCACCTAAATGGTCTGGTTTTTCTTCTGTCTGTAAAGGCACTTAGTTAGTAAATGATATCTATGAGTTTCGTTTCCTACGAAATCTTACTTGCCATTGTTTATAATATGACATTTTGGTGATTCGTATTGTCACAAATCATTTTCTGTTTGCATGGTTTTGTGCACTATTTTTTGAAAATATATTGTAGTATCTTTCCTTGCATATGTTCTGAAGTATGCCTTGCTACTTCATAAACACTTCATGGAAAAAATTTCATTGGAGCATATGATAAAAATAGTATGCAATTCTCTGAGTTTAAATGGGTTCTATTGTCACATGTTTATAATCCAACAGTGTGTCATCCCATCACATAATGTAATATTAATCTCAATATATGTATCCATTGTCATGGATATCTTGTCACCTACTTAAACTGTTTCATCGTAAATGCATACAATTTTGTGTCACCATATGGTTAAATCCAAGTATTAAAACCCATCTAATGTACGAGCTACCAAGTTAACTCCCATAGGGCATAGTTGATCGTTCCACAAGTTACACTTACAAATCCTTTGGGTGGAAATACCCTTAAGAGGTATTGAATTAGGCAAGAATTGTGGTATAAATTACACACCTCCACATGTATATAGCAATTCCCAGCTTAGCTTTCAAAGAAATCAATGATTCTGAACAACAAGATAATTTGTTTGCTTTTAATCTAGTACAATCAACTCATGACAACATGAAATTAATGTTGTTTCAAATTGTAAGGTCTAGTATTGCATAGTCACTTTGTGACATCATAGCTTCAAATCGTAATGTTATTTATTAGTATTGAACAAACATGACCTATGTGTGAATGTCTAAAACAAGCAATCTGCCTAGGTGTGAATTCTTAAATACAAATAATGTGCTATCTCATAATAACTCTTGGGTAATTGTTATGAACTGTTGATATGTAAGCTCAAATGCCATCTCATCTTAAATTGTTGTTACAGTATGGTGACATGCATAAACATTGTTCTTGTATGATGTCATGCGTGATTTTAAAACCTAGTGTTTTTAAAAAGACCCCATGCATAGCCTTTGCATGGTATCTACATATATTTTTGAAGTAATATCAGATTGTTCGTCAGCATCTTGATTGAAAATTTCTGTTTCATATAATAAACCTATCTCCTCTGACATATTGATTATGGACCTACCTTACCCCTTGTCTAGTCAATTTAGTGTTCTAAATTTCTCTACATAAATTATTAGTGCAAGTATCGTAAATTGATGAAGTGTGGTGCACTATATGTGCTTAGTTAACCTTTCTCTTACTTCGTTGTTTTATAGTTTGTGTTGTTTTTGGGGTCTTGTTTCTCATGCTTTAAGGAAATTAATCTAAGAAAGAAAAGTTATGCTTCTAAATGAAATCTCTAAATGTTAATGGACAACTAAATCTAATGACTTTTAATGTTAAAATCTAATTTCTAAAGAAGGAAGAAAAGGAAATGAACATTAGATAAAAACAAATGAAAACTTTGAATAGTTATATTAATCTAAGTCGACAAAATGTCTATGAAATGAAAGAAAAAATGATAACAACTAAATGAAGTGTTTTATCATTCTGCTATACAATTTTGGGAGAACTATGTCCTTGTGATAGCATTCTGAGAGACTCCATACTTCATTGTTCTAAAACTGAAAATGAGATTTAAATGAAAGACTAAGACTGACAGTGAAATTGCAATTAATCTACTATAACCGCTAAATGAAGTGTTTTCACTTTGCTACATAATTTTGGGAGAATTACCTCCTTGTGATAGCATTTGGAGGGATCCAATACTTCATTGTTCTAAGAAAAAGTAAACATAAAAAAATGCACAGAAAGACACAACAAGTTATGCTAATTTGAAATGGAAAGCAAATACAAAACATGTAAAGGAAAATTAATCTACTGTGTGCTCCAATGCTCCAAGAACCAATTGGAAAATACTTTCTTGGACTATTTTGCTAAGCATAGGTTACACAGTTAGATAGATCTACAATCAACTGGTTGAACATACTTGCATGAATTAAACTTGCATGAATGGAAAATCTAAACTTGAAAACTTGAAAACAATCATAAAAACAAAATGACATACTTGAATGCAATCAAAGCAAAACTACAAAATAAAATCTACTCTACCTTACATTCTAATATGCTCCATGACATCTACTTCACATCTCCTTCCATGTTGGGAACCTCAAAGATTTATTCAAATTCTTCAAAATTACAAAGTACAACAAGTTAAGCTAACAAAGTTTACAAAGCTTTCCAAAGCTACCAAATGGAGGAGAGAGATCCCCTATTTATACAAAAAGATGAGAAGTCATCTCATTAATGAGAGTCCATGAATCTCTCCCTATACCTCTAGAGTTATAATCAAAATAGGAAATTATAAGACACATGTCTTCTTAGAGTTTCAATACAAATAGGAAATGTGACACATATCCTTGTGATCCTCTCCACTCAAATTCGAATTTGGCCTTAGGATGCCACATAAAGGTCTTCTTGAAGCTTCTTTTTGACCTACACATGTCAACAATCTCATCCCACTTGTTAGGTATAAGCATATGCACATTATTTTCTAACTTTTAACCACAAATTCACTTAAAAATGCTAAGAATTAATAAAGTTTGGAAAAACATAAATGTGACCCAATAATGATGAAAGTGAGATGAATGTAGTGACATGGTAGTGAAATGAAGGTGAAATGGTGGTGATATAATGGACATGATAGTGAAAGTGTAATGGAAGTGAATGACAATTTCAAGACCCAACACCCCTACTCTTTTCCTGGTATTTTTTTTAAGTTCAGATGCTATATATATATATTGTTACTAGTTATTGCACATTCTTTGGGATTTCCTATATATAGTGAAGAGAAGTATGCACAAGTAATTGGCACTTTAAATGTACAGTAAAAAAGCATATGGAAATTGACATTGCACTCGAATAACATGCTTCCACATGAAGTTGACAAAGATGTATTTGTTTACAACTTGTCCTACCTATAATATTAACACATTCTTCTTGGTCATCAAATAAACAATCTTAAATGTCTTGAGTATAAATATAATTGTAATGATAGTAAGTATGGTTATACTTCCCATAAGGTACGTGATACTTGGCATGACAGTGTTCTCCATAACTGGTAGATATTTAACATTTTTGGGAATCATGTATTAGATGTAAGTATGTGGCCATACTCTCTTTCAATAAGGGGAATCTAGTCGCCAAAAACCAAATGTTAAAAGCAAACTAAATTTATCACTGAATAGATTGCTACAAAAAAGCTCTGCCATGTGCATCATCACAATATGAGCAGTTGAATATGGAGGAGGGATACATTATTAAAGAAAAGTCTTAGGATGTTCTTACAATGATGGTGTATTTTAGAAGACATGGGTAATCCTCTTTTGAACTAAACCAATAGGCCATGGCTTATGGAAAAGAGGGACCACCATTGTTGTAATTTTCTAATAGATACACTTGAAGACTAGAGAGGAACACACCATAGGTTATAGAGGCAGATTACCCTACAACACTTTCAGACCCAACAAAGAGTTCCAAATGCAATGATTGTGAGATTCAGTGCAGCTACACAAGGTATATAAACCCCATAAACAAACCATAGATCATATAACATGCAACATAGACTCATGGAATCATATAGATTTACATTGCAAGTAAATCTATGTTGAGAACCTCTTTAATTTATATGCATGAGAGTTCTATTAGTA
Source organism: Pinus taeda (assembly GCA_000404065.3). Taxonomy (NCBI): domain Eukaryota; kingdom Viridiplantae; phylum Streptophyta; class Pinopsida; order Pinales; family Pinaceae; genus Pinus; species Pinus taeda. The sequence continues at coordinate 75,831 of APFE030577628.1, forward strand.
TGCAATACAACCTCTAGATATTAAACATGGTCATCACCATTGACAATCATCGTCATTAGATATGGGGCAGGAAGTCACCCATGATGCAACAAACTAGCCCATTAGGTTGAACACATCTAGTTCCTCAAGGAATAATATTTCAAAGCGAGCATCCCAAGTGTATACACGTAGGCTTAACTATATATATATATATATATTGATAGATAGATAGAGAGAGAGAGAGAGAGAGAGAGATTATTTCAAGGTGGTGTGTTACACATACATTGTTCAGGGAAGTTCCATAATATTAAGTTGAATATGGAGGAGCATTTATTAGACAATCCCATGATTTCAATTGAAATGGTTGTTGTTAATGTTATATTAGGAGTCCAATGGTTACAATAATTGGGAATCATGACCCTTAATTTTCAATATTTTTTCATGACATTTTCCTTGAAAGGCAAGGAAACCCATTTAAATTGATAAGGTCTAACAATGTGAAAAAAATACTCAAAAGGAACACCACAATGTAAATACACAATTGTGCTCATTATATTTTCAAACATATATATCCTCTACTCTAGTGGATCTCCAAAAAGTTATCAACAATCATCCTAATATATTTGAAGAGATTCATCAAGGCTCTTCCAACTACTTAAGATGATGACCACGCTATTTATTTGCAGCCTATAAGTCTACCACCTAAGTTTTGTCCTTACAAGTATCCATACACATAGAAGAGTGATATTGAACATCTATTTGAAAAAATGTTAGAGGTCAACATTATTCAACTTCGCCAAAGTGCTTTCTCTTTACAAGTGGTGATGTTTACAAAAAAGGATGGTTCGTAGCATATGGGACCAAATTATGAATAGCTCATCAATTTCCTATTCTTGTCAATAATAATTTATTAGATAAATTACATGGAGTGGTTTTATTTACCAAGTTGGATCTCCATTCAGGATATCATCAAATAATGACACAATAAGACATTCCCAAAACAACCTCTACAACATGTGAAGGTCATTATGAAGTTGGTTAGGCCATTTGGACCTATTAATTCAGTTTCAATATTTCAAACATTGATCAATTCTATTTTCAAACCTTCCTTAAAATTTGTGTTATTGTTTTTTAAGGACATATTAATTTATAGAAAATCTTGGGAAGAGTATGTACAATATGTTGATAGAGTTATTGGAAAAAAAACAAAAGAAGGACAATAAATTAGCACATAAGTATTATGGACCCTATAAAGTGTTGCAAAGGATTGCACGTATGGATTACAAATTTGTGTTACCTCCATATTCACATGTACATTTAGTTTTCCTTGTTTATTACTTAAAGAAAATAATTAATGACATGACCCCATTCCAAACCTTTGTACCATAGATTAATGAAGGAGGAAAAATCATACTATAATTAAAAAAAATCCTTGAAATGAATATTAAACAACTAGTAAATTGAGCAATTACAAAGTACCTCATAAAATGAAAGAACCTACGAATGGACGAAGCAACATGGGAAGATGAGTTATTCATGCAAAAACACCCGTAGTTAATCAAGTGGTGAGGAAAACACTTGTTTGAAGGGCATGGTCATGTTAAGCATATAAAAACATCTCTTTTGCTATATTAGGTCAGATATAATATTTTATTATACCCTTTCATTACAATTGTACCATTTGTCTTTTATATGTGTGTGTGTGCGTATCACACAAAAAGTGATCACCTGCCCAAAATCATTAGGTGGATTGAAATAAGCAATGTTAGTATTAGTTTTACACATTAAAACCATATTTCATCTAGGAAATATCCTAAGGAACCACTTTTCCTAAGTTATTTAGGTTAATTAATCCACTTACATGAGACTGACCCATACATTTTTTTTTGCAAGTCTAAAAAATTATTGATTAATAAAAATTGAAATACAACATATACCATCGTGAATTTTTTCTATCATGATGTGCCATTTCTTTATAGGAATATAGCTAATATGTATGATCCTGAGAATAGCAGAGAAGACACAGTGGATCAGAAGAAACAATTACAAAGGAGAATCACCCAATTTGGGGTTGATACTCAAGGCAACCTTTCTTCATTTCTTTTTCGAAACCTTGACCCAACCTTCTGAAGGCAGGTTTATCAAAGAAATTTAGAGATTATTGTTGCATGTCGAAGGAGATTCCTTACCAGAGTCTGAAGATGTTGATTCATGAGCTCATTTGAATACACCCAAAGTAGAATTATTATTCACTATCTTTATGCTTATCGAAGGAGCATGGTTCACAACAAAATATTCACTAGACATTTGAGGGACTAAGATCTAAACCTTTTCCACTGAATGGATTCCATCATCAGAACCTTCATCATCCTTATCTGAACTAGAGAGGACCTTACTATCCACGGGAGGAGGGTTGCAGGGCTTCCAACTTTTAGATCTAGAATTTCAAATGTTTCGCTTCTATTAAAATTTGAACATAGAAAAGAATTCTATAAATGATATGTTTTATGATATAAATGATAATGAAAATAAGTATTCTCATAGTCTAGAGCCTGGGTCTGTTGGAAATAAACGAAGCTTAAATTGATTTTCTCTAGTAAACTTTTTATTGATATTGATTTCAACATATATTCTTCCATAGGAGTAAATGCAAAGATACCCATGAAAGGCATCAATTGCAAGGAAACAACCCAGGGAGTCTCTAATGCCCTGAAATATTGACTGGTTCCACAAGTGAGCAGGCATATTAGGAATCCAGACCCATATTAGAAGCTTGTTAATGGAAATTATAGAAGGGTCAAATTCTGGAAACCAAGGGGTTATGAACAATTCAACATTTCCCCAAAAAGAGGGCCCTTTAGATAAAACTTTCAAATAATTTTCCATTTCCAAAAATTACACAATGGAGAAGCCTTTTGAGAAAAAAATAACCTTACAATTCTTAGTCCATGAAGAATGGATCCATTGGTAAAGATTGGTTGTGTAGAGCTAGAATCCATTAAAATGACAGATCGAGGTTGACTCTGCATAAAACAGATGGAGATCCTCAAGATCAGGGTGAGATATTTCTTAGGGAACTTCCTTATATTTTTCAACCAAAAATGACCTAGGAGTTGTTGGGGCTAATTTTCCATAGGGGAGGGTTAAGCATGAACCATATCTTGATAAGAAAAAATACGAGAAGAGGAAGTATTACCCATAACCCCCTTGTAAACAAAGAACCATAAAAAAAAATGGCATCTTTACGAATGTTATAGAATAAGAGGGGGGAATCATCATCTAGTTGCTTACCTTCAAAAAATAGGCATTGCATGATAATAACCATGCAAAGCTCTAGGAAAACTCGAGATATTGAATTCCTAGAGAGAATATTAAATAAGATCAAATAACAAGTTTGAGAATCTAGTGATGGGAACTTGATGATGCGTGAGTAGGGAGTGTTGCAAGGGTTCCTTGACCCACTGATTTATCTAAGTCGGGACCTTCCAAAGAAACTATGTCTCTGTTTCCAGGAAAACTAGTGTCTTCTCGATCTGCTAGTCCCACTAAGACGAGTAGCTATCTTAGAAACAAACAATCAAAGTTACCTGTGATTTCCTTTATTTATGATAGATAAGAGAGAAGCAAAGAGTACCAACCTGAATCTTTCGCTTGGCTCCTTGCTTGTTTCCTCTCTCCCTTGATAGAGCTTGCCACTTCTATCCTACTTGTCCCACTTTAGAGAATACCTATAGAGGCAAAGCAACAAAACACCATCAAAGCATAGAGATATATAATACCATAAACAATGCAAAATCAGAAATACATTGACCATACAATTGCATTTACAAATAGCAAGATTCACAAATACACAAGTATATGGAGGAAAACTCAAATAAGTTTATTAATAGTAGAAGAGAGGATTACAACCCAGCTACTTGATCCAGCATCATCCTCCCAGCATGAAATCCCTCTTCACCTCATGAAAAGCAAGATCACCCAACAATACAATGTCTCAATGAGAAACCAACCACACTTCCTTACAAATTACAAAATTCTAACCTCTCGATCTCTCAGATGAGGGATCCATATATAGATGTCTTGCAAGGGGGTGAGTCAGCTCTGGGTTTTTTATTAGTGTCATTTCACTGATATTTCTTGGTTCCACTTGGAGATTTCTTTGATCTCTTACTCATCCCTGGGCAAATTCAGAGAGGCAAGTTTCATAGGAGAAGTTTCTTAGAAGATTCCATGAGCACCCCACAGAAGGCTCTTTCAGTATTTATTGCACCTTGACCATGGAGCAATCAGTATGGTCCAGTTTTGGCCAGTTCTTAGTAGTTTTTTAGGTGGAACTTCTGGGAAATGATGTAATCAGTTGACCATGATCCTTTAGGGTATGAAACAACACTTTTAGGGGTTAAAGAGCCCTTGGTTTATCGACATATATGATGGGTTTGCAATGCCCAAATATGTCTATAACAGCTGCCCCCTAAAGCATGAGGTCGTAAATCTTCTGACGTCAGGTGAAATGCTTTATCATGAGGATCCGAGGTTTTCGAACTGGAAGGTGCTTGTAATAAGATACAATACAATACATCATAATCATATTATTTTCATGATCTAGCTGAGGCAGGCATTCCCATGCTCAGCTTTTATAAATTCATTTTCATGTACATGGAACAGATAACCGTCTGCGATTGCAGACTGGTGATTCTTTATATGTAGAGTCATCATCCCTTAACTTGGATGATCATCTGTGCGGCTTCTATGTACATTTGATGTTTTTATTTTCTTGACTATATCACAGCCCGGATGGATGAAACTAGATCCGAGGTCTTCAAATTCATTCAATCTTTGCCCGATGTACAAGTCTATTCATGTGAAAAGATGTTCTGGAGTCGAACATGGAAAGACATCGCCTAATTACCAGCCAATGATGTAAGCTGTTAACAGGCGCGAGAGGAATCATTGATAATGATAATGACCCTTAAGGTACTACAGTACAATTCACGTGGTGTGAATATATGAGTCAATGTCGAACACTACGCGAAATCTTTCAGTCGAAGGCCATTGATGTAACCTTGTTGCCAAAAGTGAGAAACTTGCCATTGAGGCATGCAAGCTTCAAAGTACTAAAAGGGTTGTTTCTAAGTAAACTTCTTGGATAATGTGTTGATATCGACAAGAAGTGACTCGTCATAGGAGGACCTTGATGTATCCCACATCTACGACACGAAACGAAGTAAACGATTTTGTGGGGGTGAAAACGATCTGATGATACAAGGTTCAGGAATGGTGGGTCATGAAAAATGGAAGGTGAATGTATTACAGTGGATGAGGCGTTAGCTGGGTGGTAAATTCTCTGAATGACTTCTCTTGAACATATCGGTGACACTGAAATGGATTGGTAGCGTTAACCCCAAAAGATGGATGGTACGGAGGACCAATGGTGATATGACCAGTGAATAGAATAACCCAACCCGACTCAATCATGGTGACAGAGTGAAAGTGTCACGTTCAAGAGCGACCTGCTACCAATAAAGTTCTTCAAGTTTTCTTCCCTTTTTTCCCCAGTCATTGCTAACTAGTACCTCTTTATTTTTGTCAAGCTTGAGGAGGATAACATATGCTTGTTCTATAATTTTCCCTTCGAGCAAACCTGTCGCTATGTTTTAGCGAGCCTAGCGACAGTGAAACTCGTTCTTATCCGAGTGGAAAAGTTCATCGCTATTGTTTTAATGAGTTTAACAAAAAAGATAACTCGGTCCTTTTCATGTTTAGAGAGTTTGAAAAGGGACGAAAAGGAAACTCCAGCAGTCCTTTTTCATAGCATAATCCCTTAAGTCTAAAAAAGTATAAAATAATACAAAAGGGATGATTTTTCGATCGTTTTAACAAGCCGAAAAGACAAGCGCTTGATCTTTTTATTTGATAATGCCTCAGATTCTAAAAGATTAAAATGTACAGGAGGGATGGCGCTTCTATTTACTTTAATGAGCTGGAAAGGCCAATAGCTCAGCAATATTTTCATATTTAACGAGTCTAAAAAAAGCTTAAAAGAAACTCGTTTTTAAGGAACAAGTGATATTTTCAGGTAGCAACTGGTTCCAGGTAAGTTTGGAACTTCTCAAAACATGGTAGTGAAGAGGGTGGCTAATAGAATCACTTGTCGCGGTTGTTCCTCAAAAGGGTAAACAATCAAGTGGAAGCATATGAATGGCCAAAAGAATGGAGGTGATGGAAGAACACAACCAAGGCTCAGAAGGCTAATAACAAGGCAATCACAAAGGTCATTTACTGAAGGTGGGTTTATTTTTTAATGAGCTTGAACCTTGTGCCAACATGTGCTCAGTGCTAGGTTTATTTTTTAAAGAGCTTGAACTGTGCGGAAACATTGCTCATGATATTGGTCAAAGACATTCAATTTACCATTTAACACATTAATTTCTTTCATCGGTCATTCAACCTACTCAATTGCTCCATCAAATTGATTAGAAATACATGTATATGCCCGAAAAATTAATCAAAAACTAACATTTTACATGAAGTATGTGAATAGTAACATAAAAAGTAGTTTTACCTCTCATTTTTACCATTTCCTTTTGAATTTGGGATTTTGGAGCTCTGGAGTGGTTTTCCCGCTCAAATTTCATCAGCGTATTTCCAGAGATCCGGTGGACTATTCTCCATGTCGTCAGGACTAGGTAGGAGCTAACCCTGAGCTCTTCATTTTCATTCCATCTTTTTTTTATTTTGAGGAAGTTTTTCCTTGTTTCTGGGCCCTTGGGGTTTGAAGAATTCGTTCTCTGTCCATCGCACCTGGCCTACATCGAAAGGTGCGATGCATACTGAGCTGGACATTGGCCAGTTAGCATGCATCTCACCTTACTCAAAGGCAGGGTGCGATGGGCGCAGAAGGGAAACTTTGCATAGTGATTTTTCATGAAATTTTGGCCTGTTTTTGCTCAAATCAGGATCCTAATTTATCTTTTGTTTGTGTTTCAGAGATTCATTGGATCAAGATGGTCGTTACATGGCATGAATGTGAACATGAAGAAGAGGACATGATTTCCTTACATGACCAGGGCACAGTTACTGCGTTACAAAACTGTGGTTTGCTCAAATTCTTCCGCATATCCAGCATGAGGCAACAAATTAATTTGTTGCAATATTTTCTCGATGCATGGGATCCGGTCAACTAGGTATTCTAGATTAGAGGCAAATCCATTCCATTGATAGTCAAGGATATCTACTTTTTGATGGGGTTATCGAGGTGTGGTGCCCCTCTCTCACTATCAGGATTCGCCCGTGGGGGTGAATCTGTGAGGGATTATATCCGCCAGTTTTGTAGAGATGAATCTTAGCCTAGCAGGGATGGCAAGTTCAATATCCGAGATGTCACTGATCGGTCCTTGAGGACCATTTTGTTCACCTTTGCTAGATTGGCTGGTAGAGTGGCTCTTCATTTGGCCAACAGATCGTATATGCAGTACACCCTGGAATGCCTGGAACCAAAGGTATTCAACTGGAGTGAGGTGGTACTTCTGGTTATAAAAGAACAACTCTCCAAGGTAAAGAATGAAAAATCCAAGAACTTTGGCTACAGTTCCATTTTGATTGCTTTCGCCTTGGAGAGGATTCCACTGATGTAGCCACAGTACATTTCATTAGGGTTGCCAGCACCGAGGGAACCACAGATGCAAAGATGGGTTGATCTCATGGCGAGACATGCTAGTCAATCACATATTTCTTTCTCTAATGCTTTCTTTGAGTGGTTCAACCATCAGGAGATGGTTTTTGCGGAATATCCATACGTTGGGATGGATTTCCAAGGCGACCCAGATTTGGTGTTACCAGTTGGCGAGCAGTGGAGCGTTATGGGTAAAATGACTTGACCATATCTTTGTTTATCAGTTTTTTAAATGTTTTAGTGTTTTTAAATGTTATCAAGACTAATCAAACTCATATATTTGTGCAGATGTTGGGCCAGTGCGACCAACAGCACGCCCAAGGGCGGCAGCTGACGTTCCAGCAGGAGAGGTTGTAGGGAGGGTTGTCCTTCACGATTTGGACATAGCAGAGACCCTTACAGCATTGTAGGATTAGATCAAGGGCCTCACTCTTGGTATTCTAGATGTGAGGACCGACGAGTTACCTCTAAGATTACAGCGCCATACTACTGGTGTGCCAAGTCGATGGACTAGGCTCTTGCGTATGATCGCACAGGCAGTGACATGTTTTCACTAGCATCATTAGCTTAGGATGCTTTCCTGCGCTCATTTTTGAGTTTTTTGGTCATTTGAACAATTTTGTCCTAGACATAAAACATTTTGTAAAAACTATAAACAGTTATATATTTTTTATTTTTTGGAGTTTTATCTTGGTTAAGTTATGTGATCTTGATGCAAATGTTAATTTGAAATGCTTTTCTTTACAAATGCTGCAAATGTCTATCTAACACATAATTTGCTAATGAATCAGTTAATGTGTTTAGATTTCTAGAAATTTGTTGATATTCAATGGAATCAAACTGCCTTTCTAAAATCCTGACTCTTAGGAACATACGATAGATAGCTAGGTTCCGAATAGAATAGACGCCAGTAAGTTGTAGAATGACGAGTTGCTAATCTAGCCTGACAACAAGTCTGCGTATGCCATGTGAAATGGCATCAGAGAGAAGCTCCATCAACGCACTGTACTCAGCAATGTTGTTCGTTGATTGACCGATACATATCCCCCTGAAACTCACTAGCTCGCTGCTTGGAGAAAAAATGGCCCAGGCTGCAGAAGATAGGTTTTACGTTCTACGACTAGCTCCGACGGCATACCCAACGAATGTTTCCAAAAGGTTCAATATCTGTAACAAATGCAAAGTGGATTACCTAACCAAAATGACAACCCTTGACGAAAACAAAAATGAAAAGCATATCTATAAAGAGATTACTACATTTAATCAAGCATAGTAACGCTTAAGATACAACCCATTTCGGGGTTGCAACAGTGGAATCCCATCGTAATCTACCATCTCATAAGCTCCTTTCACTAATACTCTTTTAACAATATAGGGGCCCATCCATAATGGTTCGAACTTACCTGCTCCCAATTTATCAAAGTCCTAATCGTAAAGTAAGACCAGGTCGCCTTCTGAGAAAACACGAGGCTTGACATTTTTGTCAAATAGCGCTTTGACACGTTTCTTATGTGCTTCGCTAGCCAACACGACGTCACGACAGGTTTCATCCAAGTGGATTAATTCCAAGAAACGTGCCTCTTCCTCCGAAGTTTCGAGAAGTAGATCAATTGCGAGCTTGAGAGATGAAATTTCACACTGAATCGATAAGGCGGCTTCCAAGCCATACACCAACTGAAAGGGTGTGAATCCGGTCACATTTCTTACTAATGTCCTATATGCTCATAGAGATGAGTACAGGATTAAGTGCCAATTCTGTTTATGGACCCCAATCATCCTTTGCAGCATACGCTTCAAGACTTTGTTGATGGCCTCAACTTGTCTGTTAGCTTGCGGATAATATTGGCTAGAACTGTCGTGGGACAGTCCTAATTTGGCAGCCAATTCAACCATCATGTGATTGTGAAAATTAGATCCATGATTTGTGACTATAGTCTGTGGAACACCGAATCTAGAGACTACATGATTAAAAAAGAAAAGAGCAGTCGTTCGTCGTTGTTGTTTAATGTAGGCATCGCCTCAGCCCATTTTGCAAAATAGTCTATAGCGACTATGATATACCCATGCCCCCTGGCAGAGGTGGGGTTACATGTCATGAAATCTATGCCCCATTTGGCGAATGGCCCAACAGTGATTACTGGGTGCAGTGGTGCAGGTGGTAATCTGGTTTTGCAGTCGAAAATCTGACAAGCATGGCAACTTCTGACTGCAATTATGCAATCTTTGAATATTGTGGGCCAAAAGTAACCAGCTTGTAAGATATTTTCTGCCGTAGCGTAGCCATATTGATGCCCCCCGCACGCACCTGAATGACAATCATTCAGTACTTTTTCAGCCTCCTCATGCGTGAGGCACCTTCTCATAACTGTATCGGCACCACAACAGTAAAGTGTATCACCGACGATCATGTAGTCTTTTGCTTGGTATCGAGTACGTCATTGTTCAGAGTGAGAGGTTTAGGCCTAAATGTTTGGGTTTGGAGATAGATCAATATATCTTCGTACCATGGATCACTTGACGATATCATAAACAAAGTTTCATCCACGATTGCTGCTTTAGATGTTAAATCGTTGGACGACGATGGGAGGTCACAAAGAAACTCTAAGAATACTAGAGATTTCTTTGATTTGGATTTTGTGAATTCCATATCAAACTCTTGCAAAATGGCTATCCATTTTGAATATTTGCCCCATAGCAATTGACGTGACAAAATGTAAGTCATAGGGTTGTAATCTGACAAAATGGTAGTTTTGCGAAAAAGTATATAGTGTCGAAATCTCTGCACTGCTTGAACAGCTACCAAAGCCAGCTTTTCAACATAGGAGTACTTGCTTTCTGTATCATTTCAGCTGCGACTTAAATAATACACAGGATGTTCTATTCCATTTTCTTCTTGTACTAAAACCATTGCGATGATAGTATCTGTAGCGGCGAGATACAGGTTAAAGTCTTTTTGATAGTCAGGAGCGTACATTAATGATGCTTTTACTAGGGAACCTTTTAAAGCATCAAAGGAAGCTTGTGCAACCTGATCCCAGTTGAAGGGTACTTCTTTTTTCAAAAGACGCATATAACCTTTAGCAAGTTCGACGTAATTTGGAATGAACCTCCTTAGAAAGTTTGCTTTCCCTTGGAGTTTCTGAATCTAAAGCAAATTTGAAGGTGGAGGCATGTCGATGATTGCCTAAACCTTACATGGGCCGAGTCGAATTTTGTCCTTAGAAACTACGAAACCAAGTAATCGACCAGAACTGACACAAACACACACTTATGTGGATTGAGTCGTATCTTGTAGTGTCAGCAACGGAGAAATATAGCTCTCAAATGCTACGGGTGACCAGTCTTCTTTCACGAATGAGCTGGTAAATTGTCGAGATATGGTTGAACGATGTGTTTGCTGTCATGGAAGGCGTAGTTCATTGCCCTCTGAAAGGTTGCCCCTGCATTCTCCAAACTGAAAGGTAGTTTACAATACATGAATGTGCCCCATGGACATATAAATGCAATCTTTGACTGGTCCTATGGGCGGATATTGATTTGATTTTATCCAGAAAATCCATCCATGAAGGAAAATATTTCGCATCCAGCACATTCATCAATTATCTGGTCAATGAAGGGTGTAGGGTAGTTTTCCTTCAGACAAGCTTGATTTACATCCCTGTAATCGACACACACTCTAATCGTTCCTTGATTTTTCATCACAGGAACAATATTCGATACCCAATCTGTTAGAGGAACAGGGTAAATGAAACCAGCTTGTAGAAGTTTTTCAACTTCTGCTTAATGGCAGCGGCTTTCTTTGGGTGTACCGGTCAAAGCCGTTGTCGTAATGGTTTGACATATGGATACATCTTGATTTCATGCTCAACAATGCTTGAGTCAATGCCTGGCATTTCTTAATATGACCATGCAAAGACATCTCTGAATTCACGAAAGAGAGCGCGATATATTTCCAGTTCTGAAGAAGAACAAGATTTACCAACATGAATATTCTCTACAACATTAGGTTTGGTCGAGATATTAATGGCGATAATTTCTTCGATATTAGAAAGATTTCACTCGGAATCCACTGTATTTACAGTATTTGATAGAAAATCAAAAACTGAAGGATGATTAAGGTCGCTGGAATTATCTTCGTTGTTATCTTGAAGATGGGAACGATGGTGGCATTCTTCCCATGGTGCCTCTCCTATCATCATTGACTGAATGATTCCTTCATTTGTAGAATGTATACGAGACCAAGGATTGGAAGAGGTACCATATTCTAAAGACCTGTCTATCCAAACATTTGATGAGTGTTGATTTGAGTTTGCCGCCCATGCCCAGAAAATTGATTACTAGAACAATTATATAGGGCTTGGGGGTAACACCGAGTGATGATCCACGCTAACACAAGGGTCAGAGTTCTTCTTAATCTTTGATGATGTAGAAGATATCATGTGACAGGTCTCCACTGTGGCCACTTCCGCCAGATTACTTGGAGGCGGGAGGGCAAAAGTATCCATTAAGGAAGGGTCTTTTAAGAGACCTAATCTGACATTTTGAAGCGTTTGAGAGTTTCCATGGATCAATGGAATGCTTCCAGTAGCTTGTGAATTGTTGGGGAGAAAGGTTAGCTGGTCGATGATTGTAATTCCTCCGTGGAAGGGAAATGCAATCTTTCTTCAATATGTTGACACAACAGTAGCCATAGCGTAAATCCAGGGTCTACCCAGTAAGATATTGTAGTCAAGGTTTCCATCAATGACCTTGACTTCAATTTCTACTGTCTTGCCCCCCAGCTCAACTTGCAAGTTACTTAATATCCCATATCGAATGTATGTTCTTCCATCGAACACTTTATGTTGTTGATGATCGCGACAAAGGTGGTGAGCCTAAATTTTTCCAGCAACTCATTAACATAATACAAGTAGATGCCCCCTCGTCAATGATTGTTCGATGAACAGTCTTGTTGAGGGCTTTTACTTGTATAAGGAAAGCGAGTTGTGCTAGTAACTGAGGTTCATATTCTTTATGGTTAAAGGCCACAAGATTTGGATCCATTGGGTCAATCCCACCTATTGCTGATAATAAAGCCTGCTTTTGGGAGTGGCAATTCTCCAATACTTCAATTGTCAACATAGCGGATGGCGATTGGGCTAGATCCTCCACTATATTATAATTTTGTGTTTCTCGAGCACAAGGATTAAATGTTGATTTATGTACTACTCCCTTTGGCAGCTTTATAGTTAATTCAGGAAGGATGGGTGGCACAACTTCTGACGAAGTTGTTGTCGAACTACTGGGTTGATCTGTAGCCTTGTTGTTTGACATCTGTGGATTCCCATAATCTTTATTCCTTGTCGATATCAAAGCATAATTTTGTTGTTTCAAAATGGACAACATAAGCACTTGGGATGGGGAAGCGTGATCGATAGCAACCAGATTAGTTTCTGGGTTTGGAAATGGATCATTCAATACTGCTGAGGTACTTGAAGTTTTCAAGAACTTCATGACCTCATCTCGATGCAGACAATCTTTCGTCCAATGGTCCCCATCACATATGAAACATGGCTGAGTAGGTTTCTTTCACCTAGTAGGGTTTCCAGAAGGTTTCTCGGGAGTCGAATATTCCTATTTCTTCTTTTTGTTTTTCCCTTTCTTCTTGCCCTCTGGTTGCTTTGGTTCCTTTCCCTTGTCAGATGACACAGCATTAACCTCTGAGGCAAGAAGTTTGTCATTTTCTTTTTTACTAGAAACTGCAAGGGCTTTACCAGATGGAGCCTTTGTGGTTTGCGTACTTGAGGTGCTAATCACGCCATCACTGGCATGAGAGTCCCTGTTTGATTTAGGAGGGGGAGGGATGGAAAATTCTGGTCTAGGAGCATCATGAATTTTTTCATAGAGCATGCCAGACTAAGTATAGATCAAGTCTAAATATTGTGCATGAGCAATGACTTTCTCTTCAGTGACAACTCATCCCTTGGCCACATCTTCTATAATAGAAGGCAATAATGACTTAATAAACCACTCGGCTAGAAGATTCTCGGGAATATATGTCTTTACCATTCGACAACGACGTCGCCACTCATGAATATGATCAGATATGTGAATGGTTGTTGTCTGTTTAAAGTTGGTAAGGAGCTTTTTTCCCATTTTGTACCTTATGGGTAGCTGAAAGTGGGTTAAAAAGGTAGTGGTGAGGGTGTTGAAGTTGTCAAATGAAGCTCTAGGCAATTCAATGTACCACTTCACTGCCGGACCAGTTAGCGTTCGCTGAAAAAGGCGATGCCTAATTGAATCATCATTGAGGGCGTTAGATGAACACCACAAATGAAAAGTCAATACGTGATTCGATGGATCTTCACCCGATTTCCATTAAATTTAGGAATATTAGAGGGAAGTTTATGAGGAATCGCTGGCCACCAAGGGGCGTAAGAAATTGGATCATTTGTCAGCCGGTTTAGATTTGGTAGCTCTAAAGTTGCTAAAAAAGGAAACTGTTGATTCAGGTTTGGCGAAGCATACCCAGGATAAGATGGGATTTCCTAAGCAGTAGGTCTTTGCATACTAGCATAATGTATCTGATGCTGATAATTTTGATAAGGTTGATGGGCATAACCATTATAATATGATTGTTGGTAACCATTTTGAAAATAAGGTTGCCCATTACCTACAAAGCTTTGTTGCTCAGGTCCTCGGTAAGCTTGTTGGAATTGTGGTTGTTGATATTGTACCAGCCATGGTCGTTGGACCATTTGTTGTTGTCCAATACTGCATGTTTGACCAAGATGAGGGGTGATAGTACTCGTTTGAGCCTGAGTCACTCCAGTTAAGGAGGCACTAGTCTGAGGTCGTGATTGAGCTGTGGAGACAAGAGGCTATTGTATTACGACCTAAGAGACTTGAGGTTGACATACAACAAGCAGCACTTGTACTTGCAACACTATCACAATAGCAGGTGTAGTGAGAATGTTCGACACAGGTTGATTTGGTTGTATTGAATATACAACTCTTGGTTGTTGAGGTAGTATTGGTACCCAACCACTGGATGTAATTCCAGTTTGCCCTGAATTTTGTTTTGAACTCTCATATGGTTCTTCTCCAGGAGGGAACAATGAAAAGGCATACTGCCCCCCATATGGCGGCAATCCAATGTTCAAAGGATAAATTGGTCTTTGGAGACTGGACTGCCCAAATTGATACTAATGTGAAGGATCAATTTGCTGAGTTTCAACATAAGAAATTCCAGATAAGATTCCAGATGAACAAATAGGAACAGACCATGTTGTCGAAACAATCCCTAGGTGGACCCCATCTAGTGGTTGAGAACTAGTTGGGACAGATGGTATACCAGCAAACATAGCCAGAGTGGCAACAGGAGGCTTCACTGCCACTGTATCAGATGACACAGTCCTAGATGTTGATGGTTGTTTAGACATATTTAGTCTATCCAAAATATTTCCTAGCGATTCGACAGGAACTTGTGATGAAGGGTGATTAAAAGAACTAATCTCTGTAGTAGAAGGATATATGTGGATCCCAATTCCAAAATGCAATGGTGTACTGGATGGAAGATCCTCTACAATCTCTTCTATAGCAATCAGTCCAGGTGGAAGAGGTAGGCCGTCAAGTCCGTAAAATATTTCTGGAGCCAAAGAAGGTATAGCTTCTGCAGGAACAAACACTGGAGGGGTGACATCTTCTGAATCAGCCCTAAATGGAGCTGTTTCAGGGATAGAAGTGTTTACCGTTACATTAAGATCAATTCTAATGTCCTCTTGTCACTGTGAAACTTCTTCTACAAAGGTAGATGTACCATAAATAATTGGAGTAACTGGAGTCTCTAATGATGTTGAAACACAAGTTTCAAATAGACCAGGAGAATTCGACTCAGTTAAACGAGACCGTTTTGCCCGGAATGGTTTTGTTTCCAGAGTCAAAGATGGTTGACTTGCTAGTCTCCATGAATGATGGGGTTTTGATTGACTTTCTTCCATGATTTTGGATTACTTGATCAACTCAAAAATTAAAGGGAAAAAGTTATTTCGAATTAAATAAATTTTATGACACTTTGACACAACTTGCTTTTTCAATATTTAAGAGTCGAGAAAAAGCTAAAGGTGACTCTAGTCGCCTTCGACTTTTAATGAGCCTGAAGTGACAAGTGCTCAGATGGACCTTTTCTTTTAGGGAGTCGAAAAGGAACGAAAGTGACTACTCTGGAAATCTAGACAGAGGGATTACCAAACCAATCGCAAAACTGCAATATACACCTTGATGGTAAATTAAAGAGAAATTACCAAGGACTTTATGTACGGTATTCAATCTTCCCGAATGTTGTGTTCAGTACATTGCGATCGATAGGGCGGCAGACACGGCTTCCTAAGGATAAATAATATCAGCCTATTGTGGTCTCCCAATATATACTCGACAGTATGGGGAGCACAAGTCCGTACTGGCACTTGTCATATCAAAGAGGAGGAATCACCCAACCTTCAATGAAAACTATAGTTACCAGGTTTTACGATGTCAGAACACGTCTCTAGCCTAGACTTCTATATGTGTTGCATTAGGTTTCTAAAGCGTTTTTATGTTCATTGAGGTTTATTTTAGAGTTGATCTTTCTTATAAGTTTGTCTTTCAAGGTTCACCACGTGATGTAGATGTAAAATTCCTAAATATGCAATCTAAAATGATAAACAGTCGTTTGTTTTCTTTTAGCAATGAAAATCCTAGCTACTAAGGAAAGAAAAGTATGATTCTTTCAACAAAGAGCAAAGGGCACACACTAAATGCACTTTTCCTAAATCATTTTCCGCATGCAGTCTAAATGCAAATGCACATGCATGTATTTGTTTTTCCGTTTCCTTAATGTGAGAATGCCAAAAAGGAAAACTAAGTACAAATCTGAACTAATTTCTTCAAAGCGACACTTCAACAATTTCTTTTCAAAATGAAAGGAAGACTAAAACGACACTTTCGATTTCGAATTTTGACAAATCAAATCAAATAAAATGACAAAAGTATAATCAACTATCTAGAAGAGGAAGACTTTATGAAACTCTTCTTCTTGACTCAAAACGATAGTTACAACACTTTTGAATCAAAAGACGACAGTTCGATTAAGCTACTCTTGACAAAGGAGGATTGTAAATGATGAAAAATACATATAAAAACATTCACAAATCCTGATCAATGAAGGCTGAATAATGTAAAGGAAGAAGGGTTCAATAATGATATAATGATCACAAGCAGCAAAACTATTGAATAGAGCTAAAAACAAGGAGAAAAAAACCAAATTCCAAGGAGGAAAACAGTATCATTCAATCATCGCACATATCCTTAAGGGAAACAGGGATGCATCTCACCTGCAACACATGAGAGGTGCGATGCATATAGGCTGCTAGTTACAGACAGTGCGATGGGCCAGGGAACGAAACTGAGTTTGGTTTGTGCTCAAAATTTGCAGCTAAGTTCAGTGATTTCAGCTAAGCTATGATAGACAGTAAAAACAAAGTATAGGGGTATGATCTAATGAGGTTATTAAGCTACCACCAGGGCACTTAGGATATTTACAAGTCAGATGTTCAGTTCATAAACCAACCTGGAGATTGACTAAAGTAGCGTTGATCTACTTTGCACTTGCATAGCAAGAGTAGTTCGAAGGCTAGCTGGCTTAACTTCAGGCTCCATCTGTAGTTTATAAAGCAAACAACAATAACAAACAAACAAAATAATCACTCCCCAGTGGAGTCTCCATTTTGTTTCT
Organism: Pinus taeda; assembly: GCA_000404065.3. Lineage (NCBI taxonomy): Eukaryota > Viridiplantae > Streptophyta > Pinopsida > Pinales > Pinaceae > Pinus > Pinus taeda. The sequence goes on from APFE030577628.1 coordinate 93,233, forward strand.
GGGAAAACTAGTGTCTTTTCGATCTACTAGTCCCACTAAGACGGTTAGCTATCTTAGAAAGAAACAATCAAAGTAATTTGTGATTTCCTTTATGTATGATAGATAAGAGAGAAGAAAAGAGTACCAACCCGAATCTTTCGCTTGGCTCCTTGCTTGTTTTCTCTCTCCCTTAATAGAGCTTGCCACTCCTTTCCTACTTGTCCCGCTTTAGAGAATACCTATAGAGGCAAAGCAACAAAACACCATCAAAGCATAGAGATCTATAATACCATAAACAATGCAGAATCAGAAATACATTGACCATACAATTGCATTTACAAATAGCAAGATTCACAAATACACAAGTATATTGAGGAAAACTTAAATAACCTTATTAATAGTAGAAGAGAGGATTACAACCCAGCTATCTGATCCAGCATCATCCTCCTAGCATGAAAGCCCTCTTCACCTCATGAAAAGCAAGATCACCCAACAATACAATGTC
>APFE030577628.1:95347-143098 GCA_000404065.3 Pinus taeda
GAGGATTACAACCCAGCTATCTGATCCAGCATCATCCTCCTAGCATGAAAGCCCTCTTCACCTCATGAAAAGCAAGATCACCCAACAATACAATGTCTCAAAGAGAAACCAACAACACTTCCTTACAAATTACAAAATTCTAGCCTGTGGATCTCTCAGATGAGGGATCCATATATAGATGTCTTGCAAGGGGGTGAGTCAGCTCTAGGTTTTTTATTAGTGTCATTTCATTGATAGTTCTTGGTTCCACTTGTAGATTTCGTTGATCTCTTACTCATCCCTGGGCGAATTCAGAGAGGAAAGTGTCATAGGAGAAGTTTCTAAAAGATTCCATGAGCATCCACTTAGCAAACTATCTCTGCCATTTGTCTCTTCTCTCTCATCGCACCCCACAGAAGGCTCTTTCAGTATGCATCACACCTAGCTAGTGTAGCAACCAGTATGCATCGCACCTTTACCATGGAGCAGTCAGTATGGTCCAGTTTTGAGTAGTTTTTCAGGTGGAACTTCTAGGAAATGATGTAATCAGTTGACCATGATCCTTTAGGGTATGAAACAACACTTTTAGGGGTTAAAGAGCCCTTAGTTTATCGACATATATGATTGGGGTTGCAGTGCCCAAATATGTCTATAACAGTCTCTGTCATCAAAAATATGGTGCAAAGTTACAAAACTAGGCTCATCCTGGCCTCCTGAATTTCCAAGATCATATTTAGAGAGAGACCACTTAGTAACAAAGGTGAGATCCACAGCACGTCCATCCCTCCTAGTTGTGGATCTAGACCAACAAGATTTTTTCACTGTAACATAATAAAAAACCATAGCAGCCACCATTTTTTATGGAAGTTGATGTCTTTGAAGTTTGTGGAATCCATGGCCATGATTGAGGCTTCTAAGTAGCAAGGCACCAGAAATTTGATTACTTAAAAGTTAAGTGGGGGAAAGAGTGCAAGGATTTTCAGTCCATGAATTGCAAAGACGAAGCAGAATTGAAAGGGCCTTCGATGATCTTTTAACTCACATTTTTTGTTTCCATAGGAATAATTCAATAACCTATTCTTTTATTGATGATTTATTAATATTTTAAATATTCTTATAGAGGTAATTTAATAAATCATTATTTATAAATTATTTCTAACCTATTTTACCATTTCACTTAGAAGTAATTTAATAAACTCAATATTTATTAATTATTTATAACTATTTTACTCATTTCTTATTAATTAACTCAATAAATCATTTTTTTTAGTTAGTTACATAAATAAAGATTATTGACAATTATCTTTAACATTTTCCTCTCACAAATAATAATAAAATACCAAATTGATTAAATATTGATTTGGTTCAACAAATATTTTATTATATTTGACCTCACCAAATCCAACTAGCATTTTATTGTAAATAGAGAGGTTTTCCTCCTCATTTTATGTGATCCATTTTCATTGTCCAATTTATGATCTTGAAATTTCCAAACTTTCTCCACTAGAGGCTCTCCAATTTTATTTTTCTTTTGCTTTTGGATCACATTGCCCTTTTGAAGAGAGGGAACCATACAACCTGCAGCAAGGATAACGCACAAACCCTCCCACGAAGGAGGTCCTTTTGAGTCAATCTTAAAATGAAGCTTCTCACTAGGTGAGCACATAATCAAAGTTTTCTTTGGGTAAATAGAATTTGCATATGTTATGTAGTGATGTATATTTTTTTTTGCTTTTTCCCTGGTTCCTATTCTGGTTTATAATTAAATCCTACTCTTTTTATTCTTGGACTTGTAGCTACCCATAAAGAAAGTATTTTTGCTAACCCTCGTGTAGGAAGACATCCCACACACACACACCCCTAAGGATACCTAGTCTTAAAATCATCACATCTTGTATTTTGTATTGAATTCATTGTAAAAGGAGGTTTCCCCTCGAAATGGATTGTATTCATTGACTTTTATTATTTTTAAGGCTTGGACCATTGTAATCAATAGCTAGATTATTTGTAATTATAATAAATATCTCAAGTTTTTATTTTCTTACACTAGAGCTAACAAGGATTCTCATATATGAAACTCTAGTATTATTTATTTTAATAGAGTTAACCTCTTATAAGGTTCATAAGTCTATTGTTTTCAAAATTGATGCTCTTTTTACAATCATTGGTCTAAAAATATTCCAACAGTTTTCAGCATGAAGGCATTGCCAAGAGCTAAGAAACTCCATGGTGCATGGTAGGCAAACACCATTTGACATCCTCAAACCATTTTAATATTTTTCTTTTCATCTTTTTTTCTAGGTAAGTTGAGGTATTTACCTCCAATTTTTTTTAGATCATCTTACATTACTCAAGTTGGGGCATTTAAATTTGTTTCATCTTTCATTTTACTTAAGTTATTAAGGTCAACTAGGGTTTAATTTCAATATTTTGAAGAAAATCGACTCTTCAAGGGTGCCTCTTACTTTTCTTTAGGGTTTTAACGCATCTATGGGTGCTAAAAACACATTCAACGATCCAATTCATCCTGTTAAGTAAAATATGATAAATCTATGGTAATGTTGAATACTTGATACAAAATAAAAATTTGAATATAAATTAGTGGTAATACCTCATGTGGATGTTTGTATTACTTGTAATATTTTATTTCAATACTCTCCTAACAAAAATTTAAGTGAGTGACTTAGCCAATAAGAGAAATGTAACCTCTTATTTTCTATGATATATATTCACTTGGAGTTGTTTGATGTTATTAATGTCTTATGGAATCTACTTTGGAAAATCTTCGTAGCATACTATCTCAATGTTATTATTATTGTTATTTTATTTTTTTCTATGTGGTTCACGAACCCCAAAGATTAGTGACCGCTACATCCATGGAATATTTTGCTAGGCAGATCCACCCAAAGGGATCACTTCCTGTTGGCTCAACCACGGAGCTTGACCCCGAGAGTGTCAAGAGAATTGAAACGTGACCTCTCATATCAAACATGTTTTAACGATGAGGACTTGATCAATTGAGATAACCCTCAGGGTCTATTATCTCAATGTTATTATGTTTCTCTATTGTCACAAATTATTTTGATGAATGACATGTTACTTAGCTACTGTTGAACTATTCCACACTAATGATATAATTTAAATATGTTTAAAATAAAAAAATGTGTGATGATTTCTTAAGTACATGTTACAAAAAAATTGTAATATTTATAATTCAAGACTCAAGATAACTTTATGTACAACATTGGCGCATCTAACCTATAACCTAAATGTTGAAATAAATTTTCATAAGCGTGGTCTTGCAAACAACAAATTTGGATTTCTATTTCGCAAATGTTGAACATGGTTATGATATTAGCCTTTAAAACAATCCTAAATTAAATATATGTGTATCATTTTCTATTATTCAATGGTCTCATGTGTTATTTTGAATTAATTAACAAAATCATCTCATGCTTCACACATGGAATGGTTTAAAATTTGGACACAAAGCATATGTGTGAATTCCTCTAGCTTAAGTACATAACCAATTCTATTGTAAGTAACATTTGAACTAATCAAGGGGTATCAAACAACACTTGATTGCTATGGCGTATGGTTCATGTGGTTAGTTTTGTACACAAGTGCACCTTTTCATTATGTGTAATAATTTGATCTTCACAATAATAACAAATTGAAGTCTATCATAATCATTTATGTTCAAGTTTCATGGTCCTCATTTTAAGCATTTTTTTCTAGGTTCCCTGAATCTCTCAAAGGCATGTCACAAGTATTTTCCATGTGATGTAGCTAAAGCATAAATTTTAACTCCAACTAAACTCTAACCTTGCACCATAATTATCAATCTTGTAAGCATTTATATTCACTTGGAGATTCATGCCCATACTCTTGTACTCACCTAATTTAATTACTAATTGCACCAACACTCACATTGCATGATAATCCATTAGGTACTAAACACTCTTTTAACCACAAGAAACTATTTGGGTTTGGGCCTTACCCTTGGGAAGTTTCCTTACCCTCAAGGAATTAGGAGTTTAACCCCTTTAGTTGAGTTAGTTGTTCAAGAAGCTAAACTTATGCTATATGTTTTTCTTGTACCAATGATTAAGCTTAGTATTAGTTTAGGCGTTCCCCCAACCTAATAGAGTCATAGGAAATGGTTCACTTGATAGTATCCTTAGGCTCCCCAAAGTAAGGATATGACTTTTTCTTTAGGGAGTGCTTTAAAGATAACAAAGTGTATAAACAAGGAAGACAAAGTCAAAGTATGGTTCTTATATGGGTAAATTTTGCGTAAACTTTGGAAAATGCCAAATAAGGATTCATTTAACAAAATGTGTGCATTGAATTATTAGACTAGTATATCTCATCAAACTCTTTCGAAACAAATATACTTATGCCTAGTTTTATGTTGCAAAGAAGAAACTACAATATGGTACTTGGAATATTGTTGGTACAATACGATAATTCCACATAACATTTCTATCATTGATAAGAACAAGTTGGATTATGATATTTTCAAAGAACTCATACTACTCTCAAGTCATGGTAAGTCTATAATGGAAATCTTCCTTTTTGAATTCTTTAGGGTGATGTGGATACAAATGGTGATGATCTTTGTTGCATGGCGAAGGAGGTTTTTATATTGAGGACTCCAACAAAATATCTTGATTAAGGGTTCATTAAAATTATAACAAATAATTTGACTAGAGACTCAATGGGATTGAAGACCCATCATTCTTAGTGCTATTTATAAGAATTTACAAAGAATATTGTTCTCTACATTCATAGACTCAGTGCTAAAGTTTGCAAATAGGAATAGAAAAGTGCAATTCTAGACAAGTTTACCTTTGATACAATGATTTCTACATGATAATCCATGGAATGGCATAGGGAGATATATCAACGCTCTTGTCTATCAAAATTTACTAGGACGAAGCGTATGAAAGAGTCGATTTCACTTTTATTACAAGGATAATGTTTTGTCTAAGATTTAGATCTACATGTGTTCCTAAGGCGAACACTCTATTCTCTAATGCCTAAACTTTTAATTTGGTTACTATGTCACTCTTGTCCTAAATCCACTTACATCATTTGATTACACAAGGTTGCCCCCTTGCTCCCTATCTCAATGTGTTTGTTGTTGATATTTTGGGTAATTTATTGGAGGCTACCAGGATTCATGGATGGATCAAGGGAATTTATATTTGTGATGATTCAGTGATGGTAAACAATCATTCAGTGTACAAATTTGTTAGGAATCTAGGTTACAACAAGTTGAATGCATAATACAAAGGAACATGAAGATTTATTTGGTGTTTCTTTGACAACAACTATAAATGAACATAACATTTCTTTTTGATTGGCCAAAATGGATGACACAATAGAGTGGATATCCTCTACATAAAATTACAATTGACTAAATGTGAACATGCACTATCTTGATCAAATTTGGAATGAGGCCTTCAATTGTGGATAAGGGGAAGTGATGGCATTAGAAGCTTCATACCAAACTTCAATTCTAACAAATCAAGAACTTCTATTTTGCAAGTAAGTGCATTGTTGTTTCAAGGATTGTCCAAGCCTCATATTGTTTATGTCTATTACTTCCTGTTAGGACTCGATTCCCACAATGGCACGTATTTTTAGGTCATTTTGTAGAGAGAAATACAAATGGTTCCCTAGGATGTATGCATTATCCGCAAGGAGGAAGGTTTGGGCCTCATTGGAGTTACTTAAAAAGGAAGCATTATGGCTACCAAATGGGTGCTGTGATGCTTTTATGATTCTTCTATGCCACATGTTTTACTCTACTCAAATTGTGCTCAAGGTTCATGGCTCTTTTGATTTGTGTGATATTATATCTTCACCTCACTCGCTCACTATCTTTGGGTCCTCCATTTTCAAAAGCACTTGGGAGGCTTGAAAATTTGTTTCCTAAATCATCTAGTGAAATATCTCAAATAGCAATTCAAGTTGAGATTTGGCTTGGTTCTCAATTTGTAGCTGGAAACATTGGAGACAATGATCATTGAACTTATGTGGTTCCAAGCACTCAAATTGAGTAAGGAGGGAATTTTATCCTAAAGTAATATTTTTGACTTTAAAGCCAAGGTCTAGAAGCACTAGAAAGTGTTGGTACAATAGAAGGCCCTTATTTCCTCTAATAAGATAGTCAGTAAAGACATTGGTGTGTCAATTCCTCTAGAGGTGTTACACAACATTTTGTCACTATCCCTATACTCCCTGTTCCTTGATCCTGGAGGACCTCTACAGTGAACCCTGCATGCTTTTTCTTCATGAACAAATTCCCATTATTTCCCTCTTCATGAGAAGATCATTTCCCTTTTGCACCATTTCCCCTAAAACCTCTGTTTTCCCTAGTTTACAATACCAGTGCTAATGGCCTTTGTCTCCCCAACGCTGATGTGTAGAGATTAGCACTATTCTTTGCACCGATCGGTGCAACTAAGTTGTGTTCTAGTCGCATCGGTCCTATTATGGAAAGTTTTTTAAATTAGAGTCGAAGCTTCCAACTCTAGAAGCTCCGTAACGGAAGTCTGGTAAATGGTTTGGCCAGATGGGATCAAGGATGATAGTTTGGGCTCCTTTCCCCTATAATGATGGAACTACCTCAAGGGATAAGTCCTTATCCCATGAGAAGAGGATCCATCTCCCATCCATATTTCCTATATAAACCTCCCTTCTTCCCAAGCACAAACTAGTTGCAAAGTTATAGTTAGAGTGTTAGCTGAGTGTGAGTGTACTATTTTGATTAGACAAGCAAGCTAATACTAGTTGTAGCCATCTAGTTGTGTGAGGGAGAAGTGTGTTTGGTTTGGAGTGAATTCTAAAGGGAAGAGCCTTTAAACTATTGTTGTTTGAGGCCATCATGGAATGCTAGCAGAAGTGTGTGGGAACCCAGTCTTGTCAGAGGAATATTGACGTCAAGACGAATGGTTGTAATCTCTCTTTGATATTAATATATGCAACTACTAATTGATTTCCTATATGTTTTGTAATATTACATATTCGTGTCTTGATACTTCTTGACTCATTAGGTAGGTTGAACTGCAATTTGTCTATTATTATGTTTGTGTGTTGTTGTTGTTTACTTGTTTCAGGAGCTTGAAGAAGGAAGCAAGAGATTACTAGAGCGAGCAAGCGAGGACATCATCAAATAGGATAAGCGACCAAGAGGTAGGCCCTCTTGATTGATTCTAATCTAAGGAAATCTTCCATAGAATCTATTTGTTGTGTCTAGACCATTATCGGGCTAGAGGAACTCGTTCGTGTCTGCACTTATAATTTTACTTCACCACAAATTGGCGACTCTGCTGGGGAGATTCCATCCTTTTGTTTGTTTTGGATTTCAGGATTTCGTGAGAAATTTTCTAGTTTCACGTTTTCCCTTTGGTTCTATTTCTTTTCTCTTGCTTACTGGCCTGAGTCTAAAATTCACAGTAGCAGATCTAGTCCCTGTTTTGTAAAAAAAATATTTTTCCTTAGTTACCTTGGCCAGCGCATTTAATCCGCTGACAGTCACCCCGACCAACACGAATTGTTGAGGAACAGTCATGCCGACCGGCCTCTAGCGCTTGTTGTCATTTAGGCAGTCGCGTCGATGCCTATAAGTGAAGATTAGGGCTTGACCCAAATCTTGGCCACTGTGTTTTGCTCTCATGATTTTGACCCTGTAAGCCTTTTAGACCGTCTTCTCCCTGACTAGAGAGCTTCATTTAGCTTGGTTTTTGTGCTTGCCTGGTTTAGCCCACCCTCTAATGTGTTAAGTCTGGGCCTGTGTGAACTCCTTTTTTATTTTTTCTTTGAATCCCTCAATTGGCACTATTTTTTGCCAAAAAGTTGTGCTAATCAGCCATTAGCACTAGTTGTAGTATTGGTCAGTCGTGTCGATCAGCACTACTTTTGGCCCAAAAGTCGCTCTGGTCTCAGGGGTAAGAAAAACATCAGAATTTCTCCCATTTTAGTGCCAATGTGTCTTGAACCTCAAACTCTCTTCTTCCTCCAAGAAGTGACTAGAATGACTTGTTTTCAATTGAATGAGTGAAAGAGTTTCGTTTGTTCTCTTATTTCGAGTTTCTCTTTTCTCTTTCCAAGCATAGATTACATTGCTTGGTTTGTCGATTGAAGCATTTATGTGTTTGGTTTGTTCGATTCAGGGAAGAAGTTACTTTTAGTTTTATTTATAATGCTTTGGATTTGATTGATGCTTGTTTGTTCGGAATTGTGAAAATTTTCATTAAAGTGCTTTATGTGAAAGATTCGTTTTGCATTTTATGAAAAGAAGAACATCATTCTAGTTTAATTAAGCGAAAATATTGCATTAGTAGCATTATTGAGAAGCTATAATTGCATCATAATAAGCATTGGAAATGAAATTAAACTTCTTTTGTTGTTAAGGGAAGATTAAGTGCATTTAGGAGATTTATTAGTGAAAGATTTCATTCTTCGATTGTTGCATTAATTTTGTGTGCTCTATCTCTCAATTAGTGATAACTTTCATCGAAGATAAAGATCTCTTTTCTCATATAGTTGCAAGTACGATTTTTTTCAAATGATAGTGGTAGGGCCTTATAATTGAAACCTAATTCAAGACCAACTATTAAAATTTATTGAATTAACCTAAGGAAGCATTGAAACTTAACGATCATATCTAGAAGGTCTAGACTAGAGATAAGTTCTGGCGCCAGTAAACCTAGCAGTTGTCATTAGCTTCGGCATTAGATAGTGCTAGCATGGATTTATTCTCCCCGTCCCATCAAGTATATAAAGGGAGACCCCTCTAGGCTGCAATCCTTTATCCATAGGAAGCTGAGTTTGCCACCTTGCAAACGTGATACACTGAACACAGTATTCGGGGAGATTGCTTACACGTGCTTCTTGGTTCATCGAGAGGTATTCTGCAGTTCACGATTTCCTGGTAATCCTTTTTCCTAGATTATCCAGAGCAGTCAATTTGGTCTTTTTGACTCTTTAAGTTTAAAATATCACCAAGCGCTTGTCCTCTCAGACTCGTTAAATTTGAAAGTGACTAGAGTCACCTTTTATCCTTTTCTTGACTCTTAAAATATGAAAAGGTAAGGTTTTGTTTCAGTGTTCTACAATTAACTTCCCACGAAATATTCTTGGTAAAATTTATCTTCCTTAGTGTTTCTTTAAAAGTCAACTCCAATGGAAACATTCCTAGAGTCTACCAATCAAGGATTTCCCTTAATGGGAATCCTGGTCCTTTTCCTTCTTTTGGAAATGTTGGTGCTCCTTATATGGCAACATTGTCCCTCCCTAGGTTAACCATTGGTTTACCTGTTCGGTTATTTTCGACCTCGGTGGTCACGAGTATCCCAACTCCTACCCCACCATCTCCTTCATTTGAGTCATACCACATTGATTCTAAGGATGACCTCTCCCCTTATTCCCCTATTTCTCCACCCTCCTCTTCTACTTCGCTTAGTGAAAGTTTGAAATCTAGTAACCAAGAGGCTAAGAAGAAGAAGAAGAAGCTGCAGAAGAAGAGGTCAAATAAGTGAGAGGCCAACCGTACAGCTATTACTCAAAATTCACCCCCCGTCAACAAACCTTTTGATCCTTCAGAGAAGATAAAATTCCCTTGCAGGTTGTGTAAGAGTGACCATCTCCCTCGAGACTTGCCTGGCATTCCTAGAGTCTTAGAGGTATGGTCTCAAGACCTGAACCGAGCATCCTCGTCGACCTCTGGAGATCATGTCGATGCTAAGCCTTTAGCTAATGATGGTAAGACGAAACGGAAGATTATATTCCCTGTAGGTTATGTGAAGGAGAGAATCTTCTTCACTTTTGTCCTCTTATGGATAAAGCCTCCAAATTTTTGGAAAACCTTGCAGCTCCTCAACCCCAACTTCCTGTTGGTTATCGGAGGCTTTCTTCTGAACCTCTCTTGGTTGGTCAAGAGATTGACTTAGGTTCATCTATTGCATGTCCTGCTCTTCCTGAGAGAGACTGTCTATTCCTAACCAACCATTGGTCAGGAAGAGTGTCTGCTTGGCTCCACCTTCAGTTGTTCGCTCTGTTCCTAAAGAGAGTGGTGATCATACTGCTCATGTTCTTCTTGTCTCCTTAGATTCTCATGAATTGAAGAGTGACCCACCCATCTCGATTGTTCAGGAGAATACTTCTCCTATCCCTGCAAATCATGGGGGCAACCATATGATACCCCCACCAAGTAGTTTTTTCGTCTCTTTCGATTGGGGTCCATTGACTTCTTTCCGCCTCCCATCATATGTGCCTTTCCAGATCACAGTAAAAGCCTATAATATGGTAGTACTGGCACTGTATTGGATGAAGGCACATCTGTTAGCATCATGTCTTCTACTACTTGGCAAGCTTTAGGTTCCCCACAACTTGTACCCATCACTCAGAATTTGTTGGCCTTCAACGAAGGAACTAGTCAGCCCTTAGGGATTCTTCCAAAGTTCCCTATTACTTTGGGAGGAAAGACCATCTATATAGACGTGATGGTAGTCCAAGGTCCCCTAGATTTCAATCTTCTCCTTGGATGCGACTATGTTTATGTCATGGGAGCTCTTGTTTCTTCGCTTTTCCATGTGGTTTGTTTTCTGCACGAGGGAGAATTCTGACTATTGATCAATTTTCGTCCATTGGTCACCAGGTGCCTCCTATGCAACCATCGTCCCCTATCGGCTTTTGTTTGCATGCAATACCTTCCCCGCCACAGGTCAATTATGTGGCTACCCGTTCCATCTCCACATCTGCTGATGATCACACAGATGGTATAGTACAATATGTACTGGGAGCATTGGAACCTGATCTGTCATTTGTACCAGTTAACACGTGTTCCTCCCAGAGCGTGGTCCTTCCATATAGTGAGGACCTCTTGGGAGCCATGTTATCATATGGTCCATGAACAGATGTGCGAGGATAGTTTTTCCTGTGTCAGCTTCATTAAAAAATGAAACAAGGAGTCATAAGGATAGTTCCTAGCCTTGTGTCAACCTCATTAAAAAATGAAACAAGGAATATGAGGATAGTTCCTGGTCTTGTGTCAACCTCATTAAAAAATGAAACAAAGGGTATGAGCATAGTTCTTTGTCTTGTTTCAAGCTCGTTAAAAAATGAAACAAGAGTCTCAAGGATAGTTCTTTTACTGTGTCAACCTCATTAAAAAATGAAACAACTCCCTTTTCCAAATCGAGTCTTTGATTGAGATCTTGTAAAATCCCAATTGATTCTTTCCTAGACCTCGAAAGTGAAACTTCATTCCATCCACCTAGTTGACTGAAATGAAGCTTGAGAAGCATGTACCTCAATTGAGTCATTATGTTGGGGGCATGCAAACTTATAGCAAGCATAGTTTTTCATTTCAATCTTGTGTAAACATGAAACCGAATCCAAGCGGAGTTCTCCATGACTCAAGCTTGTGTAAAAATGAACCCATGCCCAATTTACATCTCGTGATTGCCATTTTTATCAGCAAATTTCTGCTAGATGAACCTTGGTTTTTTCATTCCATCGCCACCATCTCTTTGGCCGATCATATGCTTTCACTTGGTTGTTTTTTCCTTTCCTGAGGAACCGTAGCAATGAGTGGTTTTGTTAGCTAGCCTCTTAACCATTACATGTTTTGAGCAGTTCCATCATTGTCGAAACCAGTTGCTACCCTTTATACCACTCGTTCTTCCAGGGCGAGCCACCTTTAAGCCCTTTTCTTACTCATAAAAGATGAAAATATTGTCAAGTATTTTTCCCTTTTTGACTCGTTAAAGAGAATAAAAATGGGGGGGTCTGCTTTCAGCTCTTTTCCGAACCTTTAAAAGCTAAAATATGGTTGATACCTTGTCATTTAAAACTCGTTAATGGATGCAAAACATCGTGTGCCCAGTATAAGTTTACCCCCTTTTCGGGCTGGGAGGCACTATTTACGAAAAAGGTACTCCTTGACTGAAATGGTCAAGCGGTTCTCTCAAGTATTGTTTTCTACTTTTTCAGGCTCGAGAGACATAAAAGTATGAAAAGGGACCATGTGGAGTATTCTTTTACGTGTCTTTTTCAAACTCTCTAAACATGAAAAAGATACCGAGTTACACCTTTTTCGGACTTTTTAAACTATTAAATGACATCAGATTCGTCACCATGACGAACACGAGCTTCTCATTCCTATGGCTCGTTAAACTTACTAGATCGGATTCGTCCGAAGGACGAACTTACAGTGCAAGCATATTCTATCCCCTTCAATCTTGCAATTAAAAAATAATTGGGGTACTCGCCCGAAATGGTGGGGGAAAATTTGGAAATCTATCGAGTCGTGTCGGAAGCTTACTCTTGAACATGACACTCTTTGCTTCGTGTCGATTTGGGACATCCTCCTTTGCATCATTGACCTTCCTAGGTTTGGGCCGTTCATTTTTGCCTTCCATTTTATCTCTGACATGTCATTATGACCACCGATCCCATGGATCCAAAAGTTTCCAAACTTCCAGTTGTGTCACCGATATGTTCGAGAGTTGTCCTTCTGTAGTTACACTTACCTCTAATTCTCTGTATCATCCAAAATCATTTTGCTTCCTCTCGTCTCACGTCGATGATGTGGGATTCATTATGGCCCTCCTTCAACATGGTCGCTTTCCATCAACTTCGACTCATTATCCAGGAAGTTGACCGAGAGATCCCTTCCAGTACCTTAGAGCTTACATGCCCTAATGTCAAGTTCTTCACACTCGATGACAAGTTCACATCATTGGTTTTCGATCGAGTGATTTCACGGGTGTTCAACTTCAGTTCCTGTATTCACATTTCGTGAATTGTGTTGATAGTACCTTGAGGGCCATCGTCATTATTGGTGGTTTCTCTCGCGCTTGTTAACAGTTTACATCATTGACTTGTAATCAAGTGACTTTCCAGCATGTTGAACGTCAACACATCTATTCGCATGTTAGAATCTGTAATTTAATAGGGTCATGTTAGAGCACAAGACCCTAGACTCAGATCACAAAAGTCCAGGTTACGAAGTGATGTGACGTGGTTATAATGATATGCATGTCTCTATCAGATGGTTGGATGCGACCAGAACATGAGTTATCATATGTGATCCTTCTCATTATTGGATGGTTGCGACCATACCTTGGTTTCGATATGATCCTCTTTGACAAATGGTTGTGCCCATACATGGATCCATTTACATGATCATTCTCTGGATGGTTGCATACATGCCATGATTCATGTATCATTTGACAGAGATCTCAGTTTATGTATATGTATCTGTACTTTATTGCAAGTTTTCTAATGGAAAACCAGTGCCTCGCACTCACTTATAAAGCATTTCATCCCTCACTCTGGTTTGGCCTTCACGCTTTAGGGGGCACCTGTTACACAGAATTTTTCCACTGTCCCTGTACTCCCCATTCATTGATCCTAGAGGACCTCTACAGTGAACCCTGCATGCTTTGTATTCATGAAGAAATTCCCATTATTTCCCTCTTCATGAGCAGATCATTTCCATTTTGCAACATTTCCCCTGAAACTTCTATTTTGCCCAGTGTACAAGACCAGCCCTAATGGCCTTTGTCTCCCCTACGCCAATGTACAGAGATTAGCACTATTCCCCTCACTGATTGGTGTGATTGAGCTATGTTCCAATCACATCAGTCCTGTTATGGAAAGTTTTTTAAATTAGAGCCGAAGCTTACAACTCTAGAAGCTCTGTAACGGAAGTCTAGTAAATGGTTTGGCCGGATGGGGTCGAGGATGATAGTTTGGGATCATTTCCCCTATAATTATGGAACTTCCTCAAGGGATAATTCCTTCTCCCATGAGAAGAGGATCCATCTCCTATCCATATTTCCTATATAAACCTCCCTTCTTCCCAAGCACAAACTAGTTGCAGAGTTATAGTTAGAGTGTTGGCTGAGTGTGAGTGTACTATTTTAATTAGACAAGCAAGGTATTACTAGTTGTAGCCATCTAGTTGTGTGAGGGAGAAGTGTGTTTGGTTTGGAGTGAATTCTAAAGGGAAGAGTCTTTAAACTGTTGTTGTTTGAGGCCATCATGGAATGCTAGCAGAAGTGTGTGGGAACCCGGTCTTGTGAGAGGAAGATTGTGACGTCAAGATGAATGGTTGTAATCTCTGTTTGGTATTAATATATGCAACTATCGATTGATTTCCTACATGTTTTTTAATATTACATATTTGTGTCTTGATGCTTCTTGACTCATTAAGTAGGTTGAATTGGAATTTGTCTATTATTCTATTTGTGTGTTGTTGTTGTTTACTTGTTTCAGGAGCTTGAAGAAGGAAGCGAGAGATTGGTAGAGTGAGCAAGTGAGGACATCATCAAATAGGATAAGCGACCAAGAGGTAGGCCCTCATGATTGATTCTAATCTAAGGAAATCTTCAATAGAATGTATCTATTGTGGCTAGACCCATTATCGGGCTAGAGGAATTCGTTCGTGTCGCACTTATAATTTTACTTCACCACAAGAGGACTTGTTCAAATTTGCATTGATATGTGAGGCCCTCAATGGAGACAATATTTTGGGTGGTTGTCTACTACACAACTATGTAGTTTGACTCCAAAATTCTTAATCCTTGTTACATCAAAATAATATCCTTTCACATGTTCTGAATTCTCATTAACCAAAAGGAATTGGATTCCCAAGTTGCATAGCCTTTGGTCCATCCGCATTAGCAACAAAATGTCTATTTTTGCTTGGTTTTTCATTTATTAAGGATTTTTATCCAAGGCTCACTTATCGAAAAGTGGACTCACATATGAATTTTTCTTAGTTCTATGCACCAAATCCTTTAATAATAATAAACAAAAGTATACACAATGGATATAATTTCAAAATAGATAATAGAGATGAATTACATATTAATTAGTACTCATTGCACATATAGAACCTTTATGAGGTGATGGCCATTACATATACATTAACCCCATGTATCCCCACTTTGGGGTCATCCACTTAATGTGTGGTAAACTTGAGATAATTAAGCATATATTCTGGGACCAAAGATTTGTTAGAGATTTCAAGATCTAGGGATTGTTTTTTAATTTTTTTTAAGGAAAAGGTACATTGGAGAGTTACGTGTTTGGTTACTTTGATTTTTTCAATAATTTGGCAGTGCCTCAATTCATTGCCTTACACATTACTCGGAGATAGAAAACAAGCATGTTTTCGTAATAAAGTTGCTTCTTTGCAATGGTTTTGTTGTCAATGGGGAAAAGGGATGTAAATTATTTTTAGCGAAAGGTTTATTTTAGTTAGAGATGCTAAATATTTAAATATGTTAGTTTATTCAGATTTTATTTTTTCTCTAACACTGAGAAATATGATATAATTTTTCAATAGATATGCCTTTCCATCTCTTTCTATTGTATATATCTATGTTGATATAAGGCATTTTCAAAAAGAAAATATAAAATGATAGTTGAAAGCCCTCTATGTCTTTTGTTGTAGTTATATAATTCATTGACATAGTTGTACATTTTTTATCAAAATTAAACCATAGTCATATACTCATTCTAATATATTTGTAGATTAGAATGTTCAATTGCATTGCTATAGCAACATACCATAAGCTTAATAAATGGATTGGGCCATTTTACTATGACAAACATCAACATATTAAACAAAAGTAGAATGCACCCACAAAATAAAGTTTGTATTCACCTATATTTGGCATTTGCATGATCTTATACTGTTCATATTCACCTATATTTGGCATTTTCATGGCCTTAGTCCATAGCAATCATTGCATGTTGCATCAAATTAAAACACCATGAACAACGTAGAGAAAACATGATAATTTATGGATGTAAGAGATAATTTAGTACTCAAATGCAATAATTCAACCATGGAAGTGTGGTCTAGTTGTGAGTATCAAGGTGGTCGATCTTGTATTAACACAAACATAGGTCCAAAACCTAAGTGGGTGCCATTGAGGCCAAAGGGTAACTTCCAGAGGATTTTAACAACATAGAGACACCCCTCATAACACTACATCTTATCCAAAGAGATGTGTAAGTTTCTATATGTAGTTTTTCCCTGAAAATTTGAATGGGAACAAATCTCAGTTGGTGCATAGCTTGATGCAAAGTAGTTCATTTGTAAAGAAACTAAAGATAAGAGAGGAGATATATTTACAATGTGTATATTCAGGAATTTGTTGGATTAAAGACACACTGACGTGAAACATAAACAAATCTCAGTAGCTAATCCATTGCAGGAACATAAAGGATCAGTTAAGACATCAAAGTGCTTGTCTCAAATTTCGAGAACAATTATATGGCTCTACCATTACCTCTTTTATTTTCTATGGAGTTGTAGTCAAGGAAGGATAACAACATCGATTCTATTTTCTCAATAAATGTTAAGAAGTTTGCTCCATATGGCTTGTTGGTAAGTATTACTAGGAGTTTTAAGATTTAATTCATCTTCAACATATTCTATGTATTCGATGATGAGTTCTTTTTCAAATCTAAACATAAGTAACCACTCTCAGAAAGGATAGTTATCTTTACGATTTATCATAAAGTCCTAAAATTTTCTAATTATACAAAATACAATTCACTAGATCAAATATTTTACATTAGAATCTAGTTATATTTTAAGACTCTTTGATCTAGTTGAAGTAGATACTTTGCTAGTTTTGACATAGTTTCGTAAACTCAATTTACGGTATGATATTAAACTCATTTGATCAATCAAGTTTTGGATATCAATGCTTAGATGCAGTTACAGACTGCACATCAAGGATTGATAACCCTAAATCCACTACTCATTCATTTTTTTCTCTTGTATATAATGTGATACGTTGACTCTGGCACTAAAAATAATTATTTATGCCAGTGATCTACATGTAGGAAGGTATTTGTTAGGTCCCTATAATAATAGTGTAGCCCCCTTATTGTTATTGTTGTGCCCATGTAGACCCCATATTGTTATTGTTGTGCCCCATAGAAGCCCACTATTGTTATTTTTGTGCCCTTAAATTATTATTGTTATGTAGGCTCTGATTATATTATGACCCCTTAGACACGTATATATACTAAGGAGGTCTTGTCATTTGTATCATCTAAGAATTATTCATTTATGTGATGTAAAGGAGGTTTTCCCCCTCGAAGAGACTAATTTTCAAGTCATTGATTTATCTTTTCTTCTATTTTTTTGATATGGTTGCATAAAATTTGGTATCAGAGCTTTGGATTCTAGGGTTTCACTACTTAAAACAGGTCATCTTATAATTTTCGCTATAACTCTTTTTCTACGAGGCTTAAGAAGTTGAAATTTCGTCCACATGGAGCTGAAATCTTGATGAACTAATCAAGAATTAAGGACAACACTTTTTTGAAGGAGAGGGGCATGTTAGGTCCCTATAATACTAGTGTAGCTCCTTATTATTATTGTTGTGTCCATGTAGCCCCCATATTGTTATTATTGTGCCCCCATAGAAGCCTACTATTGTTATTGGTGTGCCCTTACATTATTATTGTTATGTAGGCTCGGATTATATTATGACCCCTTATACTCCTATATATACCAAGGAGGCCTTTTTATTTGTATCATACAAGAATTTTTCATTTATGTGATGTAAAGGAGGTTGCCCCCCTCGAAGAGGCTAATTTTCAAGTCATTGATTTATCTTTTCTTCTATTTTTTTTATATGGTTGCATAACAATTTTGTATGTACTAAAACATGAAGCATGTGTACAGAAATTATATGAAAAAAGGCTTCAAACAATACACATGGCACAAGGGAATAAATACAAGGATAATAAGGAATCAAGAGAACCATTTCCAATTATACAAAATACATCCATGTTGAATGTTGCGACAACATTTCTTTTACTGCTTCCCAATTCACACCATTGCAATTTGCTTCAAACTGCCATGTGAAGAGATGTAGTTAGACAAACACTACCAAAACTAGATAATCCCTAGAGCATAAACATGAGCTCCATTAGCATCTCAATTAAGAAAAAATAAATGAAAGAAACATGTCTAATAATTTCACTCATACTTTTAGCATAGAGGAATAAGAATATATAATAGGAAAAAAGAGCAAACAAAAAAAATCTCCTTGTAATCTTGATCACATTGAAACTATTATATATTCCTTTTGATGTCTTCTTATCTAGGAACTATTTCCATGCATCACATTACTAAGTTTAAACACAAACTCCTAAAGGGTACCCAACTTAACCAAATACAGACAACATATAGAGAGATAATATTAATTCTTATTGTGGTGTGTTGGGATGAATTGCACTCCTTACAAGTTGTTGAAACATATTCTTCTTATTTATATGAACCATCCCTAGAAGAACAATGGGTTATCTCAATCGATTTAAATGGAAAGTTTCAAGATATAATTATCCATGAGGTCTCATATTCTAGACTGATTAAGGTTCAAGTCCAACTAAGTCCCACTGGGTTACCAACTTTCCCTTACCAGCTATTATTGTGGCTAACAATTGAGCCACCCTCCATTTGGATGTTCTAGGAAGTCGGGGAACTCCGTGAAGTTTTCCTTCAATAAAAAAGGATTTATCCCTAGATTAACCAAGAATAAAAAATGTTAAAATGCTGGCATTATAAGGGAATAAAAAAATATTACACATATTGGAAATTTGTGTAGACAATTTAAAAAGTCTCACAAATAATATCATGTTGCCGTTTACTTTCTTCACAATGGTTAATAAGATTGAACCTTCTTAGCAATATTTACCATTTAGTGTTAGAGGTATCTTTTCCAACATTGTATTTACTTCCAAATCTAAACACAATAGATCCACCATTACAAAATTTGACTAACTTTGGTTGATTGCATCTACCACACGGAAATGCGCAGTGTTGCAAGGTCTTGCAATGAAATGATATACAATATTGTTTACAGTGAACATTCTTGCCAAACAATAACCATCACCCGATGCAATGAGTGCTAAGTGGACTATTTAAAAATCATGAGAAATTAGTCAATTACAATTACCTCTCATGGAAATGATCATAGATGAATGACTTACTTAACACAATTGAATCCCAAAAAATGATATCTAATATAATGAACTGTGAAAACCCCCAATACTTAATTCAATAACTATCATGTTAACATTACAGAAACCTTTCAGGTTAGCCTAGCTCACAAGTTCATTGTCCATTAGCTTGGAAAATAATTAGGCCATACCCCTCCAAAATGATGATGGGCACTCAATACCTACAATGTCTAGTTTTCCTTTAATGCAATAAAGCCAAAAGTTAGCATTATGATGAAAAAGGAAACCACATCAAAAATTGTCAAGGATCCTTTAAAAAGGTAAAAATACGCCCGAGGATGAAAGATATTACAAATCATTTATGGACAAGTGTTTTTGTTATGCATTCAATCGCAGTAATCAATATGTGTAAACAAAGAAAACTTTGCATTCTAAGAGAAGAACATCTAAAACCCATATTACAATCGAGTTGTCTTTAGTGCGACTTTTTGGAAGCTTTTTTGGTGGGTTTTTCCAGTCTAATTTCTCTAAAATCTGGTCGGAATTTATTGAAATCACAAGCTTGATGGGTAACCACTACATAATCAAAGTGCCCTAGGGGTTTTTCAAGGTGTTGAATCCATATATGCAGTCAAAACATCAGTTTAAATAACACAAATCAAGATTTCGACTCAAAATTTTCCACCAGATTTCGGCATCGGCAAGTCCAAAAAGTCACATTAAAGACAGCTCCTATAACAATGCCATGTTCTTTTGGAAGATAAAACAAGTTAAACAAACAAAAACAAAAATGCACTAGTCTCAAGCACCAAAATAATAAAAAGTGTCGGCAAAAGAAGGTTGGGATGGATGGTCATATTTGAAAACATTTGCATGTTTAGGTAAAGTGTCAATATTTTGGTACCATACCTTCAATTACTCAGATGATTTGAAAAATGTTTGACTACAAAAAACTCATGAATATATCTATTCATCAATTTGAAAATTTTAATTTGGTAGTCAGTCAATTAGACTCATGGACCACTCAAATATTTGCAAGTACTCGTGGGTGAAGGATTTGACTTGTGAGTACTTGTGATATTTTGACTGGTCAACAGTTCTAACTAGCCTATGAGTCAAACCAATCCATTTTGTTGTCGATTCAAGTAAAACTTGTGTCTCCAATTAAAAACCATGAGTCTTATTATTATGTTAAAGAGTTTGCTAAAGAAAAACAAATATGTCTTTAGTGCTTGTTAAAATCATATCTATTATAATTTCTCATAATCTTGATCTCTATAGCCTTATCTATTATTTTCTCATTTGAGTGCATATGCTTCTTTCTTTTATTTATTCTTTTAAATATACTTTTTATACCTGTATAATATGCCTTTCATATATATATATATAATATTTTCATGAGGGGCAACAAATGGGTATACAAATTGATATTTACCTCTTCTTATCACAATTAAAACAATTATGAAATTAGCAGCAATAGAATCTAATAGTTTTGCATCTTTAATCAACATTGGTTGTGTTTCCATCAAATGCATATGTACATCTTCTCTCCATATTAACAAAAAGCAATCAAACAACCAACTTCATTATCAAGTACAAATTTAAGCATAGTTCCCAACAAACAAATAATGTTAAAATTCTCAAACAATGCCAAATACCAACCAAAGAATCACAAATCATAGATTTGGAAAACCCCAACAACATTTCCCTCCAATGTAAATGTTCCTAAAGAATACTTGCAAACTGCAACTGAACTTGATCCCAGAATATCTCAGAAAAGAGCACTAAAAAAATTGTAGTTTGCATTTTATGCCTTAGGATATGAGAGGTAGAGTCTAGATGAAAGGGATATTATTAGCCAATTGAGCCTTGAAAGGGAAACCCAAATATAGATCACCAACTAGGAAAACACATGAAGCTTATGAGAAACACACACTAACAAAACACTATGTAATATCTAAGTCCATAGGAAAGGGATATTATTGGCCAATTGAGCCTTGGAAGGGAGACCCCAATATTGATCACCAACCAGAAAAACACACTAAGATGATAAGAAAGCCTCACTAACCAAACACTATGCAATCTCTAAATCCATCAAGTCTCAGCATCTGATGAATCCTAACAAGCATTCGAAACTAAGCCTATCACATGCCAAGTCCCACCTAACTCATTTTCCTAACATCTATTAATAGACCAAACCTACCACCTTCCTCCATGTTGCCCAAATATTCCTAAAAATAAATGAGCCTACAATTTAGAAGTTATGTGTGACAGATAAGATAACACATAATCCATATAAACACCCAATTTTACCAACACACTAAATTGAAAGTGATATGAGCCACATCAAAATCCACCAAGGAGAACTACCCTCCAAACATCTAACCACCCACTTAGCTGCTAAAATGCTCCCCTATATCACAACATCTATTGAACCAAGCCCTACCTCATCCTTGGTCATAATTCCAACATCCCAAGGTGCCATGGGGAGACTTAATCCCCACCATACTTGGGCCATAAATACAATTGCAACATCTAATCCAACTAACGAAACTGGACTCTAATAGGAAGCCAACAAGACATAATAAATTGAGGAATCCTGAAGAATTTTAAGCACCACACTCAATGTATTGGTAAAGGAAGGATCATTACATTCCTAGTAGAGAATCTTACATTGTAACTACTCAAGGCGTCAAGCCCACATGGCTACCAAAGAAAGACCAACACCAAATGGAACACCAAGGTATCTCACAATAAGACCAAGAGGAAAAATATTCTAAGTAGTTGAAATCTAGGCAAACAACTCATAAACAACAACCAATCAAAATTCAATCTTGTGATTAATAACAATAACCCCAAAGGCTTCATGTAACATAGTAAAAAAATCTCTAGTAGCTAACACAAACTGCAAGTCCATTGTAACATTCTTCAAAATAAGCTTAATTGGACCCCAATTAAGTGACTCTAAAAGGCTACCTAAAGAGAAAACCTCATAAGCAAGGTTTCAAAAGTCATCTTCCATCATATCCCACATCATATTGTAGAACTCACAAGGAAATATTTCAATTCCAAGGGATTTCCCTTTTTGCATTGAGGAAGAGGCATCACAAAACTCTTCCTTCATAAAGTCCTTATTTAATATATCCTAGTCACCAATGAAACCATATGAGGAACCACCCTATAGAAAGCATCCCTAGTAGTTGTAGTTGAATCCAACAAGGGGTAGGGAGAAATTATAATCTAAAAATGCTTATTAAACATACCTCAAATCTCTATTACGGTCTCCTCAAGATATCCATCTACTTGACATAAACCAAGCCTTCTGTCCACTACCATCTTATTCTTTAGAAAATAAAAATAACTTAGAGCCTTCATCACCCTCTTGAATCTACTGTAACCTGGCATGTACTCAATTCCCTCTGACAATACACTCTTCCTTCCTATGCACCACTATCTCTAATCAATTTGCATCCTCCTAAAGAGTAATGTTATGTGAATACTCCTGCAAATGGGTCTAAACCTCCTCTACCTTCCATCTAGTCTCTCAAAGCTCTCTCTTATGTTTATGCATGACCATGTAACCCAACCCTATTGTAAACCTTACAGTGAAACAAATGCTTATCTTCAACCGTAGCAACCAACCTCTATTCCCCCCAAGACAATGTACAAGGTTCCAAACACTATGCACAAGAGCACAAAAATCTAGAATATAGCTAAGAAACTTTCAACTTGAGCAAGGCTACAAGCTTGTAATCAACCACATTAATGCACCTGCGTTGAGATCAATAAATTATTTTTCCACACAGCTAAAAATAATGCACCTGCGCTGAGATCAATAAATTATGCTTCAAACACCAGACTCTAGTTTGATACAAAACAATCTTTTTTTAACCTGAAACCGCCGGCTATCAAACAGAACCTCTAGTTTTTTTCCATCGAACTGGGTTTTTATTGGTATCATATAAGCGCGGTCATTGCACTCTTCCTCAACGCATAAACGAAATGATACCCGTTCGGGCAAACAAAAAAAACAGAATCGTTCTATTGCCACTGTGTTAATGTTAATCCCATTACAAAAAAAAACAACTCATTTGTATCCACCGATACGCAGCACCTCACAGGCTTTTAACACACGAATCAAAGGTCACACCCAAAACAAAGAAAAAACATTCACAATACCTCTGTTTCTATAATTATGGGACAACGCAGGTCCTTAATGTACATCTCTCTGAATAAATGAACTGTAAAACAAATAAAACGCAGGTCAACAACAGCAAAATAAAACGCAGAAAGACGCTGGTCCAAACCCCGCCTTTGGCATCCCCCAGACTTGGATATGTGATCATAACAAAATGTCATGCTATCAACCTGGATTCGGAGCCAATTCCACCTTCACACACAGCTACATCCATCCCTCAATCTATCGAATCCCCTGTTTTTATCAACGAATCCGATTATGGATTACTGTCCCTCTTTTTCGTTTCTCTTTAACCGCCAATTTCTTTTCCTGAATCAGCGCTCCGCCACATTTGAAGTTAGATTTTTTTTTAATGCAAGTTCGGTGATTGACCATATTCCATTCCAACGCAGCTGAATGAGCCACAATCGGCAGTCAGAACAGGTATATCACATGTTTGTAACAAGTAGCCAGATTTTAGGCGCTCTTGAGAAATCAGCGTTGATCCGTTCCAAGCGATCTTTAGTTTGACATTTATCTCCACCAGAATCGCCCTTCTTTAGCTGTTGTTATAACAATAATTATTCTAACAAGAGATATCAAGATACGCCTAACAAATCAATACTAAATACAGACATTAAATCTATTACAACAATAAATTAACTGAACTCGACTCTACCATCAACAGCAAATAAAATACGATTTTGTTTTCAAGCCACAACATGTGGGCAATTTCCCACATTGCTGGCCCATTCTGATGCTCCTGCATCAGACTCCCGAAGAAGAAAATATTGGTTCTCTAAACTTTCAATAGTTATGCCATATTTCTGCAATTCAGTTGTTGTCAACCAACTGGAATCTTCCACCGGCTGCTCCTTCCACTTGACAAGATACGGAAAATATGTCTAGCCTCGAGTTTTCTTGAATATCCGCTGATCTAAAATAGCTTCAACTTCTTTCTGGAAGGTTTTTGGTACTTGTTCTTCCCAATCCACAGTTTGAACTTCATCACCTGTAGCTTCAGTCTGCAATTCTGTTTCTGCCTCTCTGAATGGATACAAATCTGCAATATTAAAAATGGGAGATATTTCGATCCCTTCTGGTAACTCAATCTCATATGCGTTGGCTGAAAATTTCCTTTTGATTTTACATGGCCCTATCTTCTTCAGTTTCAGCTTGTTGTAAGTTTTTGTAGGAAATCTCTCTTTTCTCAAATATGCCATGACTAAATCTCCCACTTGAAATTCTTTTTCTCTTCTTTTCAGATCTGCCTTTTGCTTGTATTTCTTGCTGCTTTCCTGTAGTTAACCTTTAACTTCTTCCTGTAGCTTTTGCATTTGTTCAACAAAATCTTCAGCACTTGCACTTCTAGTTTCTTGTTTCCCCAAGTCTCTTAGCTCATATACTCCTCTCGGATGCATTCCAAACACAATCTGAAATGGACTCATTCCAGTGCTTCGGTTTGGTGTGTCATTGTAAGAAAATTCAGCTTGAGCTAATGCCAAATCCCACTGTTTGGGATTTTGATGTACCAAACTTCTTAATATATTCCCCAAGATTCTGTTTACAACTTCAGTTTGTCCATCCGTCTGAGGATGGTAAGCTGAACTAAAACTGAGCTTAGTTCTCAGTTTCTTCCAAAGTGTCCTCCAGAAATGCCCTACAAATTTAGTGTCTCGATCTGATACAATACTTACAGGCAAACCATGCAATCTTACAATCTCTGAAAAGAACAAATTTGCTATGTGTGTGGCATCATTAGTCTTCTTACAAGCAATAAAATGAGCCATTTTAGAAAATCTGTCTACAACAACATAAATAGAATCATTTCCTCTCTGAGTTTTTGGTAAACCCTAAACGAAGTCCATACTCACTGCATCCCATGGTCGATTTGGTATGGGCAATGGCTGATATAGTCCAGTATTTTGACTCCTTCCTTTGGCATACTGGCATACCCTGCATTTCTCAACAAAATTTTTGACGTTAGATTGCATTTTAGGCCAATAATAAAAAGCATTCACCTGAGCAAAAGTTTTGTCTTGTCCAAAATGGCCAGACAATCATCCACTGTGCTTTTCTTTAATGATGTTCTCTCTCATGGAACATTTTAGGATGCACAATTTGTTGCTTTTAAATAAAAGCCCTCCTTGAACAAGGTAATCCATCCATTGACTTTTGTTATGGCTCACTGGATTCTGCACTATTGTGTAGATGTCTTTAAAATCCTCATCATCCTTGTACATTTCTAACATTTCGTCAAAACCTGCAACACCCACTTTAAATTCTTGCGAAAGAAAACTTACTCTGCTCAATGCATCCGCTACTTTGTTAGACTTATCACTTTTATGCTTTATTACAAAAGTGAAACTTTGCAGAAATTCCACCCACTTGGCGTGCTTCTGATTTAGCTTTGGCTGGTTATTAATAAACTGTAAAGCATGGTTGTCTGAATATAAGATGAACTCCTTCGGTAGCAAGTAATGTCTCCACTTTTTTAATGCTTGCACAATAGCGTAAAATTATTTATCATAAGATGAATATTTTTTCTTTGCATCATTTAACTTCTCGCTGAAATATGCTATTGGCCTTTGCTCTTGGCTTAGCACCGCACCAACTGCTTCTCCACTTGCATCGGTTTCCACTTGAAAAACTTTCTCGAAATTTGGTAAGGCTAGAATAAGCTTTTCTGTTATCTTTCTTTTCAACAGATTGAAACTCCTATCAGCTGCTTCTGTCCATCGAAATGGCTGATTGACCTCCTTGATTGTCTCAAGGATTGGTGCACAAACTTGACTAAATCTCTTTATAAATTTTTGGTAGAAACTAGCAAGTCCATGGAAACTTCTTACCTCAAAGACACTCCTGGGAGTAGGCCAGTCTTTGATTGCTTGTACCTTTTCCGGATCCATTTTAAAACCGTCTCTGGAAATCACAAACCCTAAGTATACCAGCTCCTCTTTCATAAAACTACATTTCTTCAGATTGATTAGTAGTTTCTCTTTCTGCAGAGTTTTCAAAACTAACTTCAAGTGTTCCAAATGTTCCTCTTTACTTTTGCTGAAAACTAGAATATCATCAAGGTAAACAACAACAAATTTACCTGTATACTCTTTCAGAACCTCATTCATTAGTCTCATGAATGTGCTGGGTGCATTAGTGAGCCCAAAAGGCATCACTAACCACTCATACAATCCACTGTTGGTTTTTAAAGCGGTTTTACACTCATCGCTTTCCCGAATTCTGATCTGATGATACCCGCTTTTCAGATCTATCTTAGTGAAGTACCTGGATCCACTTAAACAATCCATTAAATCATCCATCCTGGGCAAAGGAAATCTATACCTCACTGTTATCTTGTTGATAGCTCTGGAATTGGTGCACATGTGCCATTCTCCTCCCTTTTTCGGACTAAGTATCGTTGGCAAAGCACACGGACTCAGACTCTCTCGAATCAGCCCTTTGTCCATCAGCTCCTGAACCTGCCTTGCAACTTCTGAATTTTCCTGAGGAGTTAATCTATATGCATCTTTATTAGGTAGACTTGCTCCTGGTATTAAGTCGATATGATGACTTATACGTCTAACCGGTGGTAATTCATTTGGTAATTCATCCACAATGATATCCATGTAACTATTTAACACAGATTGAATTTCTTCAGGCATATCATTTAAATTTGTGGAGGTTAAAATTACCTTTGGCCTTCCCACGATAGCAAAATGCATCTCTGCGCTTTTATCCACCTCTTGTAGAAATTCTTTGCCACTGATCAGCATAATATTATTTTCAGGCAGCTCTTTATCAGCATCATTCTTCACTGGTAGCAACGTATGTTTAACTCCATCCTTTTCTATGGTGTAGGTATTTCTTCTTCCATCATGAATCGCCTTTCGGTCAAATTGCCATGGTCTCCCCAATAACAAGTGACATACGTCCATGGGCATTATGTCACATAAAATCACATCTCTGTATGTGCCAATCTGCATTTCCACATTACATTCTTCTGTCACGGTGACTTGATGACCCTTCTGAAGCCAAGATACTTTGTAAGGTGCAGGATGCGCTTTCTTTGTTAACCCAAGCTTTTCCACCATCTCTGTAGACACAAGATTGTCAGTACTCCCACTATTAATGATAACCTTACAGCACTTACCCTTTGATTTGCATGTAGTCCTGAACAAGTTCTTCCTTTGCACAGGTTCTCCAATCTCTTTTTCTGATCTCAGCAAAGTTCTTCTGAGCAGCAATGATTCACCTTCCTCCGGTGGTTCTTCCTTCTCTACAAGTCGAGGTGGTTCCGGCTTTGCCTCAGTCACATTTGCACCCCTCTGGCTTGCTGATTTGTTATGACGACAGTCCCATGACATATGTCCCCGCTCTCCACAGGTATAACACCTAACATCTCTTCCTCGCCCTCTTCCTCTGGGCGCGAATCTCCCCCTACTAGATTCACCCATCTGTGGTGATCTGCTGCTTGAACTTTCTGCTTCAAACTAATGCTGTGTTCCTCTGGATCTGGCTGATCCTCTACCTCTTGCTGAGCTCTTTCCTCTGTTTCTTTGACTCTGTTTCCGCAATAATTTCTCCTCTGCTTTCAAACTTGCTTGATAGGCATCTTCAACAGTTTTCAAACTTAACAGGCTAATCTCATCTTGGATCTCGTACCTTAGCCCATTAACATATCTGGCTACTTTCTCCAGATCATCTTCTACATGCCCTGTTCTGATGCTTAACCTGTAAAATTCTTCAGTATATTCTTTAACAGAAATTCCTTTCTGCTTCAAATTTTGCATATGCTTAAAAAGATTCAAATGATAGTCTTTAGGCAAAAACTTGGCTTTGAGTTTTCTTACCATTTTATCCCACTGTTTGATCTTAGATTTCCCCTTTCGCGTTCTTGATGTTTGTAACTTGTCCCAGCAGATGGCTGCATGGCCCTTCAATCTAGTGACTGCAAACTTCACCCTCTTATTCTCCTCAACCTCTTCATAATCGAAATACTGATCTATGGATCTGATCCAATCCATGAGCTCCTCGGCATTTAAACTCCCATCATACATAGGAATTTCTATCTTGGGCTTGCTTCCACCTTTTGCCAGCATCTTGAGGACTTTGGCAGTTTCATTTTCTTCTCCTGCTTCGTCCTCTTCATCAGATTCTTCTAAAGAACTCTTAGTTCTCTCCTCAGGTGCTCTTCTCTGGGCTGTTTCCGTTGTCTCCATTCATTCACGCAGTCTCCGCACTTCTTCTATCAGGACTGTATTAGGTTCTGGTCTTCCTCGACCAATTCCTCGCCTTGGCGGCATCTTAGTTGCAACCACCTGGATCTTTTGGCTCTGATACCAAAAATAATGTACCTCAAAGATTTTAAGCTCAATCTACAAGCAAACAGGACTCAGCAAACATACATATCAATTTGCTTCAGATTAAAAGGCCGATCTATCAACATAGGAAACTATGTTTCATTTTGACATCAAACTGGATTTTTATAGGTCTCATGTGGGCGCGGTCATTACACTCGTTCCTCAATGCATAAACAAACAAAGTATTACCCATTCATTCAAATAGAAGAACAGAAATCGTTTTGTTTCCCACTGTGTGAATGTTATTACCATTACCAAATAAATACAGTGCATTTGTCCATTGTATCCACCGATACAATGCATTACATTACACAGTACCTCCCAGCGTTAACCCACTCATCAAAGGTCACAAAAAAACAACGAAAAACAATCACAATACCTTTTTTCATATCTTATGTGACCACGCAGGTCCTTCGTTTACATACTATCTGAATAAACAACAGCAAAACAAAAACGCAGGTCTAACCCCACCTCCGGCATCCCATGTAATCATAACACCTATCACACACAGTTACGTAATCCTTCAATTTATCGAATCCCCTGTTTTTATCACCGAATTCGATTATGAATGATTGGATATTGCGCGTTTGGGAAGAGCATCCACGCGTTCCCCTTTGACCGCAATTTCTTCCAATGAATGCGCCCCTCCGCCATATCTCAGTTGGATGTTTAATGTAGGTTCGATGATCGCCGAGAATTCGGTCCACACAACTGTAATTGCCACAATCGGTGATTAGCACATGTATATGACACATGGTTAACAGTTTACCAGATTTCAGGCGCTCGAAATCAAGACTGCCCACGAGAAATCGGCATTGATCCGCTCCAAGAGATCTCCAGTTTGACATTTATCTCCACCAGAATTGCGCTTGTTTAGCTGCTGTTATAACACTAATTACTCTAACAAGAGATAAGGTGATCTTCATAAATTTATTCCAACAGACATATCAAGATGCGCCTAACAAATCAAATACTAAATACAGAGATTAAATCTATTACAACAACAAACTAACTGTGAACTCGACTCTCATAGTAATACTACCATCAACAGCAAATGAAATACGATTTTTTTTCAAGCCACAACATGTGGGAAATTTCCCACATTGTTGGCCTATCCCGATGCTCCTGCATCATTTAGGGACAGATAGGGTGTGTTTAAGAACCCTTTCTTCATTAAGGGGGAGTGTTAGAATTAATGGAGATTACGTGATTATTGTTACGTAGTTATGATTGTGCTTTTCTTGGTTATTCAGTTCCTATCATTTAGATATTTGATTTATTATCCCTAACAATGTGTATCTATTTATTATTGGAGTTTAATGTGAAGCCCAAGCGACATATTTTCTTGTAGGAGCTCCTGGTGGTCTGCACCTGTGAGTTCGTGCAAAGTGAAAACTCGTTGTTTCTACGATTAAGGTGAAAATGCATCTGGTCGGTGCTGTATAAGCACCCGAAAAAGTTTTGGATGAAAGAGTTAGAATATTTTAGCTTTTTCATGGAATTTCCAGGCTCTTTCTCAAACTCCTAACTGATCTAATCTGCAATTTTTGTTCAGAGTATCAATCATTTCCTTCCCATCAACCCCATTTTTGTTTCGATCCCCAATGGTTGCTTCCACCTCCAAGGCTGCCATTCCCACCGACAATTACTACTACAGTGATGTCTTCATTAATCACCATGGACCCGATGTAAAGAAGACATTCGCTAGCCATCTCTATCATCGTCTTCTGTCCCATGGACTTAGAGCTTTTTTTGATCAACCAGAATTGAAACGTGGAGACTACTTCATTTCTCAAATAGAAGGCGCTATTAGAACGACGTCGGTGCATGTGGCCATTTTTTCACCTAGGTATGCAGAATCAAAATGGTATTGGGGTTTACGCAGTGCATTATATTAGATATCATTTCGGGATTCAACTGCATTAAGTAAGTCATTCATGTATGACCATTTCCATGAGAGGTAGCTGTAACTGACTAACTTCTCATGATTTTTGAATAGTTCACTTAACACTGATCGCATCGGGATGATTTTTGAATAGTTCACTTAACACTGATCGCATCGGGTGATGCTCATAGGGGTGAAGAAGTGGGATTGAAACTAGTGAAATGAATCACATATCATCAATCATCACTTCCGGGGCTTGCACCTGGTAACCAGGACTTCACGGGAGGTCACCCATCTCAAATCGCCTCTTGCTCAAGCGCGCTTAACTGTGGAGTTTTCCCCACAATCAAGCCCACTTAGCTTGCTACCCCATTTGCAAAACCTTAGCAAGTATTGTGCCTCATGAACGATTCAAGTAGAGATCCCTTCACTCTTTTTGAATTTAAGTATTGGGGTTTATGCAGTGCATAATATTAAATATCATTTCGGGATTTAACTGCGTTAAGTAAGTCATTCACGTATGACCATTTCCATGAGAGGTAGTCGTAACTGGCTAACTTCTCATGATTTTTGAATAGTTCACTTAGCACTCATTGCAACGTGTGATGCTCACAGGGGTGAAGAAGTGGGATTGAAACTAGTGAAATGAATCACATAGCATCAATCATCACTTCCAGGGCTTACACCCAGTAACCAAGATTTCCCGCAAGGTCACCCTTTCCATATCGCCTCTAGTGCAAGCGGGCTTAACTGTGGAGTTTTCCCCACAATCAAGCCCACTTAGCTTGCTATCCCATGGAAATGGTCATACGTGAATGACTTACTTAACGCAGTTGAATCCTGAAATGATATCTAATCAAAATGGTGTTTAGATGAACTACTATTAATCTTGAAGACGGGGCTCCTATTATTCCAGCTTTTTACGAGGTCAAGCCGATTGAGCTAAGGTGCACACGAGTAAAAACTAGACTATACGGTCAAGCCCTACACGACCTTGAAAATAAAACAACTTATGACTCTCAAACTCAAACAGAGAAACCCAAATATGATTCTGCCGCTATTGAAAATTGGAAAGATGCTCTCTCTCATGTTGCAGACGTAAGTGGGTTAAGTCGCAAGGTGTTTAACGGGTGAGTACATGAACTGCCTCTCTCCTCTTTATCTTTATGTTTATGGTGGAACCAATATCTAATATTTATATGTAGATCAGACTCTAGTTTATTTATTAAAATATTTTTCATTTTTTTTTGTGTAACGAGTGACGAGGGGGAGCTGTTGGATAAAGTAGTTGAAATTTTTTTGAAAAGGGTTAAAAGAACACACTTAAATGTAGCAAAATATCCAACTGGGTTGGATGAGAAAGTAAATGATTTTGAAAATAGTCTTGTTGGAACAACAAATGGGAAAAGTTCAGGTAGCGGGTATCACGGGCTTGGGTGGCGTGGGGAAGCCAACATTGGCTAAAGAAATCTTCAATAGAAAAAGTTCAATTTTCAGTAAAACCTGTTTTTTATCTGATGTAAGAGAAAATGCCAAAACTTCCATACCTTCTCTGCGATGACAACTTCTCAAAGGCTTGATGCATTTGGATCTACTTATAGACAATAGTCATCAAGGAATAGAGATGCTTCAGAAGCATCTCTCATCTTCTCAAGTCTTAATAGTTTTAGATGATGTAGATCATGTGGATGCAATGCTGACTGTACATGTCCTCTGCCCTAGTAGCTTAATTTTGATTACATCCAGGGACAAGGACGTTCTCAGAAGGTCAGGAATACAAGAGACAAATATTTAGAACATGAGTGGTCTTAGTACCCAACACTCCACTGAGCTCTTCTGCTCACATGCATTCAGCCAGCGCCTTCCGCTATCAGGTTTTGAATATCTGGTAGATAGTTTTATAAAGGCTTGCAATGCATTTCCTTTATCTCTAAAAGTGTTTGGGGGATTTCTTTATGGAAATAAAGACAAATCCTAACCAATTGGAAAAACTTCAACTGATACTTCCCAACGACATACAGAAAAGCCTTAAAATTAGTTACGACTCACTTGACAGACACGAACAACAAATATTTCTAACATTGCGTATTTTTTCATAGGAAAAAGCAGGGATATGGATATAAGAATCTAGGACAGAGTAGTTTAACAAGGCGAAGGAATTGTCTAGTTTCCGGTGCCACTCAGAAAAACCTCCGGCTCTGGCCATCGGCAATTCCTCCGCACTCCACCACCCTCCGCGAGCTCCGCCCAGCTCCGCCATCTTCCGCATTAACTATGTTTGACAGGAGCCCCGACTTCCATCGTTGTCTTGCTGCCAGGAGTTAATTCACCTTTCAATTCGAATTCGGCTTTTCCGCGGGTTGCTCTTGACCAATTCAACCCGGCACTCTAGGTAGCTCCCTCCCCCGCAGTTCACCAGGTCACTAGAACAGGCGGAAAACTCACAGAACGGGCTCGACTCATGCCTGCAACTCAACAGAACAACAAAAAACTCACTCCAACACTCTGCAGCTCACCACTTGCACCACCCAGGGGACAAACAGGTAGGTTCAACAC
Source organism: Pinus taeda (assembly GCA_000404065.3). Lineage (NCBI taxonomy): Eukaryota > Viridiplantae > Streptophyta > Pinopsida > Pinales > Pinaceae > Pinus > Pinus taeda. Next base: position 128,319 of record APFE030577628.1, read on the forward strand.
ATCAAACCCACTCCCTGGTTATATGTATTAATAGATATATACACAAATTCTCTGTGCTCCCAAACACCATGTAGCCTGCAAACCCACTTGTCCTCAAGGTCAGAGGATGTCCAATTGTCTCATTTATGAAATGTGTGAGCTGCACCTAGCAATAATCTACAAAGGATACCTAAAGCAAGTAACTGCCTTTGCATCTGTGTTGAAATACTTTCTTCTTTTGTTGCGGCTTGTATACAAAAATTAATAAAATGTTTTCTTTATCATAGAATAGCATAGCGCTATTTGATGCCATTCAAATAAATCTCAGAGAATGCGTTGGAATTATAGATAGCCCTGAATGTCTGGAATCTTCTGGGGAAATCAACTTGTTGTTGATTAGGCCCATAGTTGGTTGCTTGTGAAGCAATCACATAGTAATTAGGATGTAATTAGTTCAATCTGTTTATAGGAATTTGGAGCATAAGGCTGAAAGTTCAATGATGGTCTGAATTTTTTCAAATGATGGAATAGCGCCCTACCTCAAAGCTTCATGGGTTTACAGAGCTTAACAAAGTGTTTTGTGGCAATCATAAAAACGCAATTTAATGGTGGGTGTAACCATACAAGCTGGGGCATGAATATTTCTTTAATTCTGGTGAATATTTGAAAGTCTTACAACACACACTTGGTTCCTTTAATGGGTTTTATTAACCTATTAAAAATGTTTTGGAGTTTTAATTAACAGACAAAAATATGAGGGTTAAAATAAAAATAGAGTTATATATAAAACCATCAGATTAATCCAATAGCCAAGTGAATTAATTCAAGAAATCAGCAAGTTAAATGAATGAAAAGCTATAATATAAGTGAATTGATTAAATGAATGGAAGAGGAGTTTATTTTTATAAGCATTCTTCAGTTAACAAAGGATATTTAATACTACAAGAATTAACACGCAGCAAGAGTTATGTAAAAAAAACCATGGATAAAACTAATGGGAGTAGTTTTACAAAGCTTAACAAAGTGTTTCGTGGCAATCATAAAAACGCAATTTAATGGTGGGTGTAACCATATGAGCTGGGGCATGAATATTTCTTTAATTCTGGTGAATATTTGGAAGTTCTACAACACACACTGTTGAATACCCTATTCACTCAAGAGAGACTTTGGCACTACAGAAAATGAATTTGTAGGCCCAATGAATGGAAAGCTCTACACAAACAAGATGGAGAGCTCTACACAAACAATATATCTGTGACAATTATAGCAAACATGATTTAATGGTGGGTCACTCGCTGTAACCATACGAGGTGGGAGCATAAATATTTTTCACCTCCTGTTGCATGTATCAGAATTTTACACAAGAAACCATTGAGTACCATGTTCATTTTCTTTGGATTACAGAAATGAATTTGTAGGCCCAATAAGTGGAGAGGGTTGAACTTTTAAGATCCAAATAATGGAACTCAGATTCTCTTCCTGAGTGAGTTTTACCATCATCAGATTCTCTGATCCATGCCTGTACTTAGACCAAATTTGGGCTTGCATAGTTGTCTAAAGTTGGGCTTGAATAGCAATTTAGTTTTAGCCAATTTTCAGGCTTGTCTTAACAGTTTATAGCCCTACCAAACTGGTAAGGAAGGGAAGCCAATGGTTTCACTACTAGAGCTAAGAGGCATCACTGATATAAGAGTAGGAAGGAAGCCACTAGTGTATGTAGGTTTTCACAATTAAGCATCATGTTAAATTTTATATTAGCTTCACATATTTGGAAGCAAGGAAACCATATCACTAGAGCAGAAGCATATTGTGATAAATTTGTATGGGAAATTGGGGATTATGAGAAGGAAATGGATTTTCTAGATCTTAAGATGAGTGGTCTCTTCTGAAAATCATATGATTCTGCAGGAAATGGATTCCTGGTATCAAATTAAAGATTTTCTAGATCCATGATAATCTCTTCCGAAAGTCATATGGTTCTATACAGAGGATGAGAGCAGGGATTGTTATGTTTGATTTGTAGAATTTGGAACAGTGTTTAAAATCTTCTGAACATCTAGTTAAGCTTTAATAAAAAGGAGAATGTAATGAACAGTTCTCACTATTATTATATCTCTCTTTAGGATTTAACTTGAATTAGATGAAGGCATTAGACGGAGTTATAACTATTTAGCTACTTAAGGGTATGTACCAAAATTTGAAATCTCCTCAACTCTTAAGGGTATGTACCAAAATTTGAAATCTATTGACCTCTTAAGGGTATGCACCAAAATTTGAAATCTCCTAAACTCTTAAGGGTATGTACCAAAATTTGAAATCTCCTGAACTCTTAAGGGTATGTACCAAAATTTGAAATCTCCTCAACTGTAACATCTAAAGCCTCTTTCTGGAGCTTTCAACCAACCACTAAAGCTTCCTAGAGCACACATCAGATATCATATTTAAATTATACATGGAGAATTTAACTGATGCTTTTCAACCAATCACCAAAGCCTCCAACAACATATTACCAAACCATAAACTATATGGAAAAATTAAATCATGCTTTTCAACCAACCATCAAAGCTTCCAACAGCATATACCAGACCATATGACCATATTTAAACTATATGGAGAATTTAAATTATGAATAAACAGATTAGTAACTAGACTTACATTTAAATTATGCATAAACAGAGTCATAAGTCATAACATGTATACATATGTTCCATTTCATCTTTATTAAGTTTATTAAGGGTTTTTTTGGATTTTTTTCATTGGAACTGATGAGGTGATTCTTTGGTTTTTTTGTGCATTTGAACTAATTAGGAGATTTTGTGGGTCTTTTTTTTTAAATGATTTTTTTTGGAACTTGGCAATATATGATGGTTGGATTTTTAATTTGAACTCCATATATGATGGTTGGTGAGATTTTGTCCAAAATATGTTCTAAAAAGTGAGATTTTGCCTGTGAGATTTTCTTGGTAATTCTCACTTTTCATATGTTCTAAAAATCAAAATATGTTGTTGATTAGGCCCATAGTTGGTATATGTTAGGATATTCTGACACATAGGAAATAGTTAAGTTCAACTTGGTCTAGTATAGAGTTAGGTATAGAGTTAGGTAAAGTGTGTTTCTTTACCATTTTACATTTTGTAACTTACAATCCGACGGTCACGATATGTAGTGATCCAACGGTTCATTCTCTCCTCGGTATTACCGACACTTGATCCGTGGCTTGACACCCGATTGGTCCATGAATTCTATTTAAAAGCGCATGGAGGGTCATTTGTAGGTTAACCGTGCATGAGAGAAGCTTATGTAAATTTTCATTCTTTTATTAATAAATTGCCTGTAGTAGCCACGTTGGCGCAAGCCGTGGACTGTTTCCCTCTCTGAGGGTTTTAACCACGTCAAAATACTGGTGTATTGATCTGTGATCTGTTTGTGAGCGGTGTCCTTCTGGTGTTCTGTCTGAGGAACTTACCTTCTGGTGGGAATCTCTACCCAGAACTCTACAAACCCAAAGTTATTGAGCAAGATTCAATTTAAGAACAAGTCTTTTTATAAAAACAAAATTCTCTAAAATTCACCTTTGAATTAGCTCTGCACTTGGTTAATTTACTGGCAGTTTGATATATTTGAGGTGATCCTAGCGATTTCGCATGGAAAATTGCAAGCAGGATACTAGGCCAAATGGACCCGAAATTAACATAAATGATGGCTTTATTTGACTTCAGGTCCGGGCGAAATGTTAATTATTGTGCTTGTTAATCAGTAAGGTAAGGATCGGTGGATTTCGAGCGGATAACTTACTCGAGGGTTAGCCCCCCAGGCGGACCCGAATTCATTTTAGGGCAATATCTATTTCCTCATTGGGTCTGTTTGAAAGCTTAAGGAATGCGCTTGTTAACTTTCCGATATTGATCCTTCTGTGTCTGATCTCTGGAGGAAGATCGAACAGTCTTGACCAGTGATTGAATTTTGTAGGTCACTTTATTATGTTTTGTGGGCCTATGGCCTGGAGTGGGGAAGTTTAGCTCTATGCCCATGGATGTGAGGCTCGCTAACGTTTGGCCCACATATCCTTTGGGTTTGCATGTACTTTATGGATTTTGTTTTTACGTTATAATGTAAAATAAGGGCCAACTCTTACATTAGCAAAAACATATAAAAAAATTCTTTAACATGGATAAATGAAGAAGGTGTGTCCATGAGACAAGAATAGACACCAAAGTGTAGAGAGAACTAGAAAAATCAATAGAAAATAAAATATATCACAGTATGTCTCCAGGAGGACTACATTACAAATGAGAATAATATGATTTTCTAGCAGAAATAGCCAAAACCGCAACCAACTTTGCAAGTTGAGGTTGCATGCCCCATATGAAAATCGAGGCTGCAAGCCATAGAAAACAAGATATAGAATTCTTATATCTTTACACAGAATATTATACATAGGAAAAAACCCTGAGGTAAATTTAAACTGGAAATCCTCTTCCAATGCATCATTCAGTTCAAATTTGATACCCTTGCACTTAGTGTCACCAAGTACATAATCAATAACAACCCTTGTAGGGAGGTACCTGAAGTACTCACCTGGAACAGAGGAGAAACATTGCTAACAATGTCGAAATTAAACTGGAGCTCAATCAACAGTATCAATGGGGGAATAAAAATAATACCTGCATAGTGTAAATTGTAAAGCTAAGAGAATCTGATTGGGATTAGGTTTTTGAAAGGAGGATGTAAACCCAAAAGGTGACAAAACAGAGACAATATACCTATCAATTGGGTGAAATTGGGTTTTCCCTACACTTGTAAGCCAAAAATGAAAAACCAGGAAACCCAACCAGAGAAATTAGAAGAGAATGTAAGCTGACAAGGGAATATGATGTTCGTATTCAAAACCATTACCAAAATATGGACTTTCACCTAAGACTCATAATGAAAAATAGATCACCATGGAGTGTTCCGAATCTAGCTTTCGACTTAGGAGTCGGAGAGGCCAGTATTTGTTCATATAACATATCCCTATAATAAAACTAGAAAAAATTAGATCCATTTAAGAAAAAAACAACAGCGCCAAATGTTAGACAAAAATTGTATGAGGAATGAATCATCGTAATCGGTGGGAAATCCCTTAGTCTATCACCAAAAAACATATTTACATATTACCTGAGAGACTATGGTTCCGAGGGGAAACCTACAAAGAGTTCAGTGATTGGATATTTACCTTTTTCCAAATTTCTACAAAATTGAAGGAATCTTATAAGAAGATGAAGATTTGATTAAAAAACACAGCAATTCAGCCAAACAACGGACTAGATAAAGTGCAAAGATGTAAAGATAAATTAACTTTATCATAGTGAAGACCGTTACTTGAAATGAACAAGAAGATTCCATCGGAATATGTAACCCTTGCACTATCGAATAAAGAACTAGGCTACCAATGACTAGTGAGAATACAATGCCATAGATAGTGAAAATTAATGAACCAGAATATGAATTAGAAACAAAGTGTCTTAAGAAAATTGATGGACAGTTTTTGAAGATGCCTCATAAGTTTTATGTCATGAAAATACCCTGAACATCTATGTATAATAAGGTAAAGAAAAATGTCGAGTTAGAGGGAGGTGAAATTTTCATTGCCTCCATCAACTCGGTATGTCATCGAGAAGGTGTGTATCTCGAGGCAATTCCAAAAAAGCATTACAGGGATAGTATACATGGAAGGAATCATGGGAAAGTGGCACAATGTTCATAGGTTCATTGTATTGAGGGGTCAGGTTTAAGCCAACGTATCTCAACCTTGATTATCTACATTGCATTGCCACTGTTAGAAATGACAAGTGATCACATGCACTCCTATGAAGAATGCAAGTGCGGCAACAGTAGAATTGTCCTTCAAAGTTTAGGGTGGATCACATCAAATAGCACCAAAGGAAATGCACAGATATTGTAATATCACGTAGCTCATAAGTCTAGGATCCGTGGAGCTTGATTGAAATGCCAAAAAATAATTAATAACATTATCCTCTCTACAAGGTGGCACCCAACACCTAAACAGGCACAATTTAAAAATAAATGAATACCACACAATCCTACTAGTCAAATGTTACACCGAACCCAACAAAGCTTAATGGAGATTAGGAATTGATTTAGATATCATAAATACACAAATTAATTCCTGAGTACCACGATTTTAGCACATTGTGGAAAGTACATGGATAATTCAAACAAGTAACATACTTTATAAATGTTTAAGGATTTTTACATTAGAAAAATAAACTACAAACAGTCAACATCAAGCCACAAAACGTTATAGTAGGGTGAAGGTCCAAAGATACTTTAAATGTGAGCAGCGATAGGTAAGGGCATGTTCTTTCTAATTTGCACACATAGTGTGACATATATGTAAAGTTCAACAAACTTATAGTAGAGTTTGATAGAGAGCCTTGCTTATACCCCTATTCTATAGTTTTTCCAAAATGATAATCCAAGATATACCACACTTACACCAAAGGTAAGTAGTGAATAAAAATACATGTATTAATATGATATAAATTCGAAAAGTAGAACTCATGCACTACTTGGGTAGCAAATACAACATATGAGTTTGTGAATGGGTATGAGAATTGCACCTTCATAGAATTTAGGCATTGATTGGAACGTTAGTGCATGGTAAAGTCCATAAAGATAATACATCATAAGTTATTATATAGCTACTAAGAAGTGCATTTAAATCACAACTCAACAGATGGAATAATTATGACAATGAAAGCATTACTAGCATATAAGCTTTAACTAGTTCAATAGGTGATTCCCCTACACATATTCATTGTGTAGATGGGACATAAAACTAAAGGAATATTCTAAGGGTGAGGAAGGTGAAGGTAATTCTCTAGGAACCAAATAAGAAAAAAAATATTGGTTGTTACTGTATGAATAGAGATGTGACATTCTCTTTAACATGTTTTGTTTTCATTCAAAAACCTGAGAATAATTTATTGTTAAAAGGCCTGAGAAGAATTAAAAATCAATTTGAAAAAAGGGGTCAAATTATTTGTTGAGGATGTAAATATTGTTTGAGACCCAAATTATTTTATAAGGCCAAGGGAAAATAATTATGAAAAGGAGTCAAATGGTCTTGGGACAAAGCAATTATGACCCAATATTTATTTGTGAAGGTCGTGAGTGTTGGATGTTATAAATTTAACCTTCAATTGATTGAAACTTTCCATTTTTGGGTTTGTGGAGACCATCATATATTGAGAGTTGGGACGAAGAAATCAAATTGGTCTCAGGTTGAGATTATCTCTTTATTTGCTGGGTACAAGTTCTTATCTATTATTGACGCTGAGTATCCATCTATATTTCAGACCTAGAGATTGAATCCAATTATTGTGTGGAAGATCGATTACTCCTTTATGAAGCCATGATGTGTTGTTAGGTACTCTTTGATGTGAGACGAAGCTAGCCTGCGTCGAACTAATTATATTCATCCTATGGTTACCATGTGATCTGTTCTAGTAATTGAAGTATGATTTCCAAATGAGAATCAAATAATTCGGTTAATTGTGCATCCACAGCTTGAGTTAAGCTTATCTTTATGGCATTGTTGTAGTTGTGACAGAGGTTAAAATATGGAGGAATAATAGGTTGAACCGAATAGGATTTTAATTGTAGAAGTGTAATAAAAATTAGAATTCTATTGAAGTAACAATGGTGTATGAGGGTAGAAAGTTATCTCTCTCCTAAAGGAAGATGATTTCTATGTGGGATCTACAGGGTATAAAATCCAAAATTAATGTGCCAAAAGGGAGTTGAAATTGTCATTCAAGGAGGATGTGGGTAGAGTATTTTATTTTCTGAACCAATATGAATAAATCAGATCACATTTCACTCACCATCTAGAGATAAAATATTTCCTAGAATTTTCACTAATTCTTACAAGTCGAGTTGGTCATTTTCTCTGCTATTTTCTCAACTAGGAGAGTGGGGTATTAAGAAACGTTTTCATGTCCAAGTGATAATGAATAATCAGGCCAAACCATTCCAGTATATATCTAGTGTTGATGTTCTCTGCAAACTAAATTTGAATGTATTCCAAAGAGAAAAGAGAGGCTTATGCTAACAAGTGTTTGATAGAACCTTTGAATTAGTTTTCCTTCATTCTTAGTTTATCATGACTTATATTGCTAGAGAATGAATCAATGTCAACTTAAGGTTTTCAGTTTATGTAGTAAAGTGAAAGGCTTTCACTCTTGGCATACTTATTAATCCATTAGTCGCACATCTCGAGCTTGATGTTATGTCTCTATTCGAGTTTCCATTACTATTTTGTATTTCTTAAATCTCGTATTGTGTTTTTGAATCATATCATGAACTATTTGAAATTTTGGTTTCTATGCCATTATATGTTTTAGAGAATGCACATACAATAGACCATGCACCCACTTATTATGTGAACTGAAACTCAATGCAATAGTTTAATTCCTTTTTCAGCATTTTGAAGATATATAAAGAACACCTTATTATTACCATAGCATATCTTCTACAGTCATTATGCAAATTCGCACAGAGAAAGTATGTATTTATGGGAAAAATAGAAACCAGATGTGGTAAATATGAAAGTAAATAGTAAACATATATATTCCAAAATCAGGTCTATGTATAAGAAGAATGAAATTCCAAGAGGGGATATTTCAATTCATAAGGTGTGTATCATTTATCTTTGAATTCATTTTATGAAGTGTTTGGCACAGATAGATATTTGTACAGAGTTATCCAGGTAAAGTTGCTTATAGTAGTGTGTATAGAGCATCTCTTCTATACAATGTTTCCTATAGCAATATGATACTATTAGAAATGGTTTGTTCATAGGAATGATTTACATTTGCACCTTCAAATCAACTTTAGGGGTGTCCACTTGTTCCTTCATTGTAAGATGGTCTATATCTTCTATCCCTTGGTTAATGTGTAAGAAGAGGTATGTGATATTTTTTTAATCAAGTCTTGAATGAGTCAGAGTCTTGAGTTTTCATGATTATCCCTAATCATTGTATTGTTATGTTGTAAGTTGGGAGAGTGATAGTCAAAACAAATTGATGTAAAACATGGATGAAACATTCATAAACTCCCTTACTAAAATAACAATAGAAATTAATAGATCCCTTTGCAAGGGAATACTTTCTATGCTAAAACAAGAGCATCCATAAGAAGAACATGATTTGGGACCCAAAATTGTTGCACTTGCAACAAATTTACGATACATGGGTGTTACAGTAAAATCCATTTTCAAATTAGAAAATAATTCTTCACTCCTCTCCAAGGTGGATCAATTAGATTGGAAGAGTTAGATTTGGGATTTAAAACTAGTATTTGAAGAACCCTTGTATAGGACTCAAACTTCCATTTCCCTCATGTCTCATTAGTATCATGATGTTGACTTCACGTATACCCCCTTATAGTGATGGAATTATGAGGAGAGCATTCAAATTTACAATGGAGACCTTTTATGATTTGGATAAAATTGAGGGCACTACCTTTTAGAAGACGTTATATATTGTAGATGCCATGTTCTTGGTTAGACCTCATGAATTCATGTTTGAGTGTGAGTGTGATGACTTGATGTTGGAGATGTTCCAATGCTTATTCAATATTAGGAAACATCATTATGACGTAGTCATAACACACATGCAATCCCTTTTGTCCCCATGCATATGAGGCCATGACGCCATTTATAGGAAGTAGAAATCTAGATTGTTGGCCATTTAGAGGAGAGACAAATTGGTCTCAGCTGTTGGTTAAGAAAAAAAATTGGTCTATTAATGCGATAATTGACCCAAGAGGATTTACAAGGGATTAGTGGTGACAACCCAAACAAAAAAATATATATATATATTTGAGGAAGGGTATTTACTTAATTTACAAGGAATCTTGGGGATCTAACCACTCATGATTGAGTAATGCAAAAGAGATGGGAGAGTTGGAGTAGGATGAAATTCCTTCTGACTTATAATACAAGGACTATTCTTTGGATGAGTCCATAGATTCATTTGAGGATGCCTCTGAGGAGAATAGGAAGTTATGAGGATTTCTTGATAGCAAGTTGGATATATATTGCAGTGTGTATGGTGAGTAGTTAGTGGATCCTATGGGAGACATTCAAGTAAATGAGTTACTAGTGAGGATTCAACATCAATAGAAAATGGTGGGGCATGAGTCATATTAGGAGGATGATATGAATAGTATGCATGATTGGCCATTTTTGGAGAGCCACTTTGTGACCCATGATCAACGCATGCCGAGGGAGGATGAGCAACAGTCCATTAGCCTAACCATTGGCAAGAAGCATAGAGGTGTATAGGTAACTACTGAGGTGGTATTATTTATAGCCACTTGTCATCATGAGGTGTTAGAGCTTGACATCATACTTCAATAGAAGGTTAGTCGACCAAAGGAGCTTGGATTTTCCAGTCAGATGAGGGAGGATATTTTTGAGATGTTGATTCATCTATATTTGGGCCTACCCTATCATGAGGTGTAGGTAGACATGCTAGAAGTTGACAAAGTTGAAGTAGTTTAAGGGAGAAGCTCCCTCCTGGGGTACATAGATAGGGCTTGCAAGAAAACTTTCCCACTTAGGCCCCTTATAGGAAGTGGGGTAGGATTTCTTAGACAAATCCAACTATGGGACCAAAAACAGTAGCATGATTTAAGCATGAACCAATGAAAACATAATAGTCGTGTTCCATACATAGGTGTTCATGCATACGATTTTTTTCACAAGAAATATTGGTGGAATATCATGAGTTGGTATCATATTGATGGTGCATCAATTTTACAGAAGAGCATAGTACTTCAAGAGACCTTGTATGTTTGGGATACTACATGATTCAGTTGGAAGCAGGGTGTAGGTTGTCCACTCATCAAAATTTGAGCACAACATCAACATGATAGGATTGAACTTAGTTTATTCCTAGGGTTTGATTTGAGAGAGGTGATGAGTTGGTATTTGTTTGGTGGAGCAATGTTTATGAACAAAGAAAGGGAAAATATAGAGCCATGGGGTGTGGGCAATGATGATTGTTCATGGGTGTTTTGGGATCTAGTGGGATCCATAAACGACTAATTGAGTCAAAGAATTTTTTGGGATGCAGGTATTGAGGGATTCATTCATGTTTGGTTAGAATGGAGGCATTTCACGGACCAATGATTCATATGGGATGTTGGTATCAGTTTTCATATTCCTCTATAGTAGACCGATATGGATTTCTTGAGGGCAAGAAGTATTGGGCTAGGAGAATTTTTCATGGCCCCATTTTTATTTTCCTCTATATTATGTTAGGTCCCTATAATTGATTTGAAAATGAGATCATAAACCATTATTAAGGTATTACAGACTCATGTCCATGTATTTTCCTATGTTACTTTATGCAATGGATCAATAAGATTGTGAAATACATAGACAATGAAGTAGCAAAGAAGCATAATAGGAAACACACACAAACAGAAGAATTTTAATGAGTTCATCCAATACTCATGGGCTACATCTCCTGGTCCAGCTTTTAGTGGGACCTCTCTATTATGTCTTCAGAAGAAGATTTTTTACAAAAGTATGAGCTCAAGTTGAGTCTCAACACACAACAGATACAACAACAAGAGTTTTTATTGAACCCCTCAAGCCTCTCTAACTACACAAACTCTCGCAATCACTCTCTGTCTATGTCTTTGCTCCATCTTAGCATTGCTTGCCTCTGTTTTCTATCCCATGTGGCTTTAAATCCAATCTGTGTTGTCTTTTCATTTCCTATTCTTGGCTTTCTTTCTTCCAGTCTCTGTCTACTCGAATCCCTCTTCTAAGAATTTGCAATCATGGCATAACACCTTTTAGGGGAGGTGGCCACCTATTCTACAAGGGAAGAGTGTATCGAGCCTTTGAAATCCCTGAAATGGCTGCTTTCTATTTACACAAAGAAATGCATCTAAACATGGGAAAAACCGCCCAAAACATTGTTCATCGGATTTCAAATTTTCATAAATTCGTCCTATTCTCCTATCGGGTCTTCCTTTTAATCGCTATCACAAGTCGCTTCGGCACTATTCCAACGTTTCCCTTTGTATTTTAAAAATACATTAAAACACTGTAAAATCCTGCAAAACATCCCATATCGGACTTGAGATATTATACACATGCATTCATCAACCCTTTTTGGGTCTAGTTTCATTGCATCGGCCTAGTTCCTTTGTATTTTATTTATTTGGCAAAAAACACAAATAAAAAGGAAAATGTTGTTTTCCAAACTTTAAAATATATAAGATATCACCTATATTTCCATCAGGTCCAGCTATTACGAGTTATGTTTATACCGGTCCCGCTCCATTAGGCTGCTTCGAAGTGGTGTTGTGATGCGATTGATCACAATCGCACATCACATATACCCTCAAGTCGTTTGGTAAGCACTCCACTGACAATTTTCGATGCAATATTGTGATGCAACTTGAACCGTCAATCTGCGCACTTGATCAATGGTCCTCCTTGACCCCACTGATCACTATCACAATTGTTATATGATATGAACCGATATCCTCGGCCTACCACCACCAATTGCGATTTACCGATCGGATCTGGATCATTGGTTGGCCAGATCCAACGACTCCTGTGCATTCAATGTTCAAGCCTCTAATAGACCCATTTTTACTGTCTTCTTCATGTTTTTATCTCTTGATAGTGTTTTTTGCCATTTTGAAGGTTCCCCTTATGTGATTGTTTCAGTATTTTAAATGATTTTTGAAGACTTAGGGGGTATTTGGATCCATTTTGGATCACGCCTTCCCACTCAAAAATGCTTTTAGATCACCAAAAATTGGTTTTCAAGCATCAATCAAGTGAGGATACACCTTCCTCACTTGCCCAATTTCTATCCATCGTGTGCTGCTTGGTTTTGAACCTTTGAGTCTGATTCTTAGGTACTCAACATCCCCTCTACATGTGGTTCTCACCTTCATATCCAGAACTGTATCTTCCTGCAATTCGTTGAGGGCAATTGAATTTTCTCTTCGGGATTGTTACGCAGTAATTTGTCACCGTTGGTCACCGTCCTTGTTACACCCCCGCTGTCACACATTGGAGGACACATTTACGGACCTGTGACCAGTGACATAACTTGAAAACACTTGCATTGAGGTCTCCTGAGTATGAAGTTCAATAACCCTGAAGACACCCTCTGAAGATCAACCTTGGAAAATGCCTTTTTCCCATCAGCGCGGTTCCACAGTGTTCTAACACGCGCCAATGGCTCAGTCCCTAAAAAGAGGGCACGCTCATAGACACTCTGTCCCAGAGCACGGCCCGCGCCACACAATTTGGGCATGATTTTTGGCCAGCGCATGCTAGAATGCTTTTTCCTCCGTGACTCACCCAGTTCCCTGAAGGAAAAAGCCCACAAAAACAGTCGACCGTCGGCTTTTCTATCCAAGGCAATGGCTATTATGGGGCATTACCAAAAACTCAGAATGTGTCCACATACAATGCATATCTCCTCTCCCCCCATCTATAAAGGCCTGTCTCCCCATAATGAACAGGCTAGTTTTTGGAGGCAAGTGTTAATAGTGCAAAGAGTGAACAAGCTAGTGTGAGAGAGATAGTATTGAGCTAAGAGCTGAAAGAAAGGTTATGCGACCGGATTGTGGAGAGAGAAAGTGACTTTGCAAGACATGTCAGACTGACTGCCAACCCAGCTAGAGGAGATTTGCAGCGTCAAGCCTTAAGTGGTTGTAACTTCTTCTCTCTTTTCTATTTAATGATAAGCGACTGTTATTATGGTTCCATTCATGTGTTCTACTGGTAATATGTGAATTATATCCTGCTTGACTGATATATAGCTGTACGATTTTGGATTTTACGCTTGTTTGTGGGTTGTTCTTCATTTGTGCAGGTGTCCATGCGTGGAGCGCAAGGATAGCGACCGGCGAGAGCTAGAGGACAGGAGCGACACTTCTCCCACGGCAAAATAGCGTTGGATCCCAGGTTGGTCTCCCTGATCGACTTCTAAATTTTATAGTTAGGAACTTGCATGCAGCGTGATTGATTGTTGCTAGACCCCTGTGGGGCTAGTGGGATCCACCTCTGTCCGCAGAGGGGATTTACCTCCGCAACAAATTGGCGACTCCGCTGAGGAGTTTGTCTATTGATTGTTTGAGTTATATTGTCTGATTTGTAAATCGAGGACGGTGCCTGAAGAGCAGCCAAATAGCCTTCGAAACACTTCCGCTATGCGGAAGTGAAGTAGATCAACGCCCCTTCAGTCCATCTCCGGATTGATTTACAAACTGGACAGTATCGACCTTGCTTCGCATGTCATTTTGCTGTCATTTTTTTGTCTGAACAATTTCTTTGCTTACAGTTCTTGCTATCCTTCACTCACTGGCTCTGTCTGGTTCTCTTTTTCTTTTTCTTTGTCTGGCAAGTTCCCGCTAGTGCGGTTTTTCTCTAAACAGTCGCGCTGCTGGGCGCGGTCTACCTTCGGACAACTCGTGCTACACTCTGTTTAGCGTGGGTTGCAGGCTCACAGTCGCGCCTCTGTCTTTTTTCCTGTCATTTTCCGTCCAGCGTGTTTTTCCTCTGAACAGTCGCGCTACTGGGCGCGATCTGCTTTCGAACAACTCGCGCTACACTCTGTTTAGCGCGAGTTGCAGGCTCACAGTCGCGCCACACTGGTTAGATCTGTTTATAAGCCTGTTGGTCAGTCTCTGATGCTTGGATCTGGTTTTTTTCCCTGTGTATGCCTTCTGGGAGTCTTTTAGATTGATAACT
>APFE030577642.1:12226-67342 GCA_000404065.3 Pinus taeda
GGCCCTTAATCTTAAATTTGTTAAAGGATCTAAAACTCTGGATGAGATTATCAGTGTGCAACGTTCCCCTCTAATCAATATAGGTCTGGGGTATAATGGAGAAGCATCTCAAGCTTCCAACTCTAAAAGTTATCTTGATGCAGCAAGAAGGAGTGAGCAAAGGCCTAATAGAAATCATCAGGTAAATCAGGGACAGTATTCCTCAAGGACAAACAAAGACTATCAAGAAAATCGGGGGCATGCTACCTTAAGGACAAACAGAAGCTACAACCAGCCACAGGTAAGATCTTCCCAATTTTCTTCAAGAATGGATGTCAGTAGAAACTACAATCGGTTGGATGATAGTCGCAGGAATTTTTTCAATGGCCAATGTTTCTCTTGCCATAACTTTGGTCACAAAGCAGCTCAATGTGTTGCCTATAAGACAATCATGACTAGAGAAGCTCAAAAAAAAAGAAGTATGCCTGCAATCACGAAGAAGACCTATAACAACTTTTCGGCTCTTGAAAATGAAGTTGAATGTTCTATTTGCAATAACTTTGGTCATGAAGATTCTGAATGCAGAGCAGGTTTCAGCAGAAAAAGGAACAAGCCTCAAGCACCAAAACATGGAGAATAAAGGAACCACAAACAGAAAGATGTGGGATAGCATTTTTTTATATGCAGAAGGACAAGAAAATCAATGGTACATCGACAGCAGATGTTCGAAGCATATGACAGGTGATAAAGAAAACTTGAATCATATACTACTTTAGAAAAGGGAAAGAAAGTTTCTTTTTGAAATGATACCCCTACAGCCATAAAAGGAAAAGGCATTGCTCAGTTGAAAGAAAAGGTCAAAGCTGGAAACGTTTTATATGTTGATGGTTTGAAGCATAATCTATTGAGTGTCAGTCAGATGTACAATAATGTAACTGAGGTGATATTTCGATCAGATGGGTGTAGTGTTCGTGATCTTGATACAGGAAAAACAGTTATCAAAGGCAAAAGAACTCCAAATAATCTATACATATTTGAAGAAGGAGAACAACAATGTTATTTGAGCAAGAATGATGAACACTGGTTATGGCACCGGAGGTTGGGGCATCTAAGCTTTTCACAAATAAGGAAAGCATGCAAATACGAGGTAGTTCGTGGTCTTCGAAATATCAAAATTCCAGACAACACCATATGCAAATCATGTCAGTTTGGGAAGTAAACCAGAACTAACTTCCCTGAGAAGGAAGGATCAGCCAGCAGGCCTCTTGAGCTAGTTCATACAGATGTATGCAGTCCATTCAGGACAAGGTCACCTCGAGGAGAAGAATACCTTATATTATTCATTGACGACTTCTCCAGGATGGTTTGGTTAGGACTTATGAAGCACAAGGACGAAGCATTCGAAAAATTCAAATCCTTCAAAGCCTTGGTTGACAATGAATCAGATTACAAAATTAAGTGCCTCAAGACCGAGACCGAGAGACATATGATAGGACTGAAAGCCTACCCCCTTACAGACCACCAACAAGTTATTCCAGGTGGTGCGGTTTTCCTTGAATAACGATGATGAGTCAGCTTGCATTTGCAGTTAGCAGCTAGAGATGGTTGTCCTCACTACTAGTTTGACAACTGAGTTATGATAGGTTTTCCCAGCTGTGAAAAACATAGCATGTAAGATAATTATATAACTATATATATAACATAGTTATAGTTATAACATTTTACACACACACACATATCTAAGACATTTAACATAGTTTTATAACTATTTAACATAATGTGCTCTTCATAATAACATAAGATGGGTGATGATCAACAACTTTCTTAAGCCTCGGGTTGATCTATAAACTATAATTTTCCTTAAAATTTCCAATACTTATATTTGTAGAATTATTTAATATAATGATACATGAAAACTATATATCTTTTATTTCCCACCTTTATTAAATTTATTAGTTGAGTAATAGTTTTGTAACTTACATTTCCCATATGTGTTGGTGAACTTCATGTTGATCAAGAGAAAGAATCTTGTTGTGTGTATTGCGTGCTAGGGTTTATGTGACCTCCGTGTTCTCCCCTAGGTGCTTCTGGTTCTGGCCCTTCGAGCCCTCCCCACCCTGGCGGCTCCACTACAGCTTCTTGGCGCCCGCTCCTTCAAGGATATGGTCTTTGGTTGGCCACCAGACCAAGCTTCATTCTTTACCAAGTTTGCCTCCAGCTCTGTCTTCTGTTCGCCACCAGGAGGAAGCTCGGACAAAGAAGATACTACTTATCCACAACAAAACGAGCTGCCAAAAAGGAATGAATACACAGTGAAAAAATCAACCAAGGGCAATCATGCAGACAAGGGAAAGACCAGAAACTCACCCTTTTCTGGCAACGTCAATCCTTCACAATCTTATGAGCAACCGCAAGATCAGGGGAAAATTACCAAGAATAACTGTAATCCCAAAGCCAAGAGAATCCCAGAATTGGAAATCCAGGACCCTAGGGTAGCTGAATACAGAGAATACATGCAAGAACATGTGGTCATATGCAATTTCATGGGAATATCAGACTTCAGTTGGGCTCTAAATAATTTTTCACGGTCATTTTTGACCTCCTAGAAGACAAGGACAAAATTTTTGAAGGAGGACCCTATTTCTACATCTCAGCCAGTTTATACATGAGATTCTGGAGGGAGAACTTCACACCCGAAAATTAGGAGTTGACTAGGGTTCCAGTCTAGGTACGCCTCTACTCCTTACCAATTGATTATTGGGCTCCTTCAGTATTAAAAGGTATTTGGGACCAGCTGGGGGAGTACATCAAAATGTCTAAAGGCACAAGAATGGGTCACTATGTCTCCTACACCCGAATCTGTGTTTACATAGACATCTCTAGGGCTCTGCCAGAAGCAATCAAACTAATCTTCAGCGATAAAGTTTGGCTACAAAGTATAGACTATGAACAAATTCCTTTCCGATGCAGGAAGTGTCACGAGCACGGGCATCTCTTCCTAGACAGTTCCATGAATAAAACCCCTCAAACGCAAGAGCAAGAAAATAAACAAAAAAATAGCGAAGGGTTCGCCAAAGTAATCTCCAGGAACAAGAATAATAAGAAGCAATCTATCCCCAAGAAGAACCTATACAAATAAGTAAGCCAGAATCAATTCAAAGTACTGAACAACAACCAATAGCAAAGGGATCCTAACAAAATGATAGAAGAGGAAGAAATGCACCCAGAAGACAATGATCAAGATGAAAGGGATACAGGTAACACCAACAGAGGTAAAGAGCAGTTGCCAGAGGATACAGAAATGCAACTAGCAGAATAAGAGGAAACACTATAGGAAGATACAATAGAAGAAGCTCTATAGGGGTAGACCTTGAAACATTGCATAGGAATGGAAACAAAAAGGAATAAATGCCATATTAGAACAACAATTACAAAAAATCGAAGGAGCTTATCTCCTCCAGGAAGAATTGAAGCTCAAAGCCCACATTCCAAGCACAAGAAAGTAAAACTTAAAAAGGAATTTTAGCCAACATCCTAGTAGAAGGACTCAACCTCAAAGGCTCAAGCATAAAGCAAGGACGAAAGACCATCAGTCAACTCCTTCAAGAACTGGGATCCAAGCTAATCAATGAAGGAAAGGTAAAGGCTCTTGCTTTATACCCATCTCCATGTCAATGAATTTCATATCTTGGAATATTAGGGGACTCAATAGTCATGGGAAGAAACGTATCTTAAAAAGCAGAGTCATGTCTGATTATCTTGACATCCTGCTCATTCAAGAAATGAAGCTGGACTCACCTCACCCTCCCCTCCTTCTCAAGTCGTGCTTCAGGCATTACAGCTCCTTGGCTAATATGGCTATAGGCACGATGGGAAGCATAATGGCCTTTTGGAAAATTTCTAAAATTGACCTCTTACCTTCTCTGGCCACTCACCATTCCTTAACTGTGATCTTAAGAATCATAGGCACCAATGAGACCATTAGTATAACCAACGTATATGCCCCGCACAAGGTGATAGACTGTATCAAAATGCTCTATCATTTCCAATATCCTTGACCCTCTGCACCACCCCATCAAAATCATAGCTAGTGATTTCAATATGATAACTAACTTATCTGAAAAGAAAGGAGGAATCCGGAAGTTAGATAAGGACTCTGTGTCTTTCCTTTCCACCATTGAAAACATCAACCTTATTGACATTCCCACAAGCAATGACTTATTCACCTGGAATAACATAAGAGGAGGAGACCGTCAATTAGCCTCCCGTTTAGATAGTTTCCTTCTCTCTGAGGCATCCTATCTCACCCCTGGGGAAACAAAGGTGATAATCCTTCCACAAGCAGGTTCTGATCACTCACCTATCTCTCTCAAGATTCAAATTTCCAAGTGTCTGAAGAATAAGCCTTTTAGGTTTGAAGCCTTTTGGTTGAACCACCTAGATTTCATGGAAAAAATGAAACAATGGTGGACCTTCTCTCCCTCTAGAATTGGAAACAAAATGTATTCTTTCCAACAAAGATTAAAACATATCAAAGAGGAAATCAAAAAATGGAATACAGATACTTTTTGAAATATCATCACAGACAAAAACAACTAGGAACAACAACTGGAACTACTTCAACAAAATGTAATTGAAGAAGGGATATCAGAGACTAGCAAGCAAGAGGAACAACTACTACAACAAAGATGGGGTGAAAGAGCCATTCAGGAAGAAAAGTTGTGGCAACAAAAATCCAGAATAAATTGGAGGAAATGTGGAGAAAGGAACACGACCTTTTTCCACAAAACAATGATACAACACAAGAGGAACAACATAATTATGGCTTTGAAGAACCAAGAGGGTCATCTCATTCACTCTCAAGAGGAGTTGGAAATAGAGCTCACAAAATATTTCAGCTCTCTTCTCAAAGAGCTAAGGAATGATCAAGATCAAGATATCAAAAATATCACCAAGAATATTCCCAAAATCCTCATGGAGGACCATAATAAAATGCTCCTAAGGAAAGTCTCCCTTTAGGAAGTAGAAGATGTTGTCATGGGAATGCCCAATGGGAAAGCTCTAGGGCCAGATGGGTTCACCGTTGATTTCTACAAATCATGTTGGCCTATCATAAAGATGGATGTTCATAACTTAGTGGAGGAATATCGAATTCAAAAGACCATCCTTCAAGCCCTTAACTCCACCTTTCTGATTTTGATACCCAAAGGAATCTCTGCAGATTCCACATACAAATTCAGGCCCATAGCCCTCTGCAATTTTATTTAAAAAATCATCTCCAAAATTATGTCCAATCAAATTAAATTCATCCTCCCTCTTCTCATCTCCTACCAACGGCCTGGATATGTGGAAGGAAGAAAATTCATCGATAGCATCATCCTCTCTCATGAGCTTATTCATTCTCTCAAATCCCAAAAAAACCTGGTATGATGATCCAGCTTGATATGTCCAAAGCCTTTGACAAAATAAGCTGGAACTATATGAGACAGATCTTGGATGCGTTCGGTTTCCACAAGTAAAGTGTCAAGTGGATCATGGCTATGGTGTCAGGAGCTTTCTTCTCTATCCTTGTGAATGGCTCACCTTCGCAACCCTTCCTTCCCTCAAGGGGTGTCAGGCAAGGGGATCCAATCTCTCCCTTCCTCTTTGTTATAATAATGGAAGTGTTAAGTCGCTCTAACTCTAATTCCCCACATGAAAATAAGCTCTCTTGCCTCCAGCCCCATGCCTCTGCCCCCCCTACAACTCACCAACAATTTGTGGATGATACTCTTCTCATGGGCCTCCCATCCATCAAAGAGGCTGCCTCTTTCATGTTCATCCTAAAGGACTTCTCTGTTGCTTCGGGCACCTCCATCAATCCCCTTAAATCAGGGTTGTTTTTCTTTAACACTCCATTGCCCATCTGCAAGAACATCACCAGACTCCTGGAAATCCCTATCATATCTCTCCCCTCCACCTACCTTGGCATTCCCCTTACTGATAGGCCTCTCACCCAAGCCACTTGGGAGAACCTACAAAACAAATTGGAGAAAATATTGGCCAATTAGACCTTCATGTCTCTAAATTTGGTTGGTCATCTTATCCTGGTTAAATATGTCCTTCAGTCCATCCCACTATACATGTACTTGGCTCTGGCAACCCCAAAACCTCCAAAGGAACTTCTTATGGAGAGGTGATGAGGTCAAATAGAAATTGGCTCTTGTAGCATGGGATAAAATCTACAAGCCTAAAAGAGAGGGTGGCCTCGGTCTTAGAGATATATACCCCCTGGTAAGGCCCTGAGAGCCAAAAACTTTTGGAGATTGATAGCTAACCCCAACTCCCCTTGGGGTACCCTCTGGAGAGAAAAGTACACTCCCGCCTTAATGCAAGAGCAAATCACCAGGCTCAATGGTAACATCAAAGTTTCTGTCATTTGGAATCAAGCCTGGGAGAACAAGGACATCATCCAAAGACATAGTTTCTTGAAAATAGGCAGCAGCAACAAGGCTCTTTTCTGGGAGGATGTTTGGTAACAAAGGTCGTAACTTGATCAAGATCATTATCAACATATCAACGCTGAAATGCAAAACAAAGGCAAGATCAAAGTCAACTAGTACAAGGGAAATATTGAATAAAATGACAGATGGAGAAATTGGATTAATCAAGAGGAATGGACTCCCCAAATGAACCCCCAAACCTGGTCGGACGACTTTTCAGAGTTACAAAAAAAGACAAATCCTCATTGACTTTGCTAAGGATAATCTCAGATGAGGGAAAAACACCGCAGGACACTTCATCTTAAGTGAAGCCTACAGATACATAGTAAAGCACGACCAATTCCAATCAGATCTGAAATGGAATGCAATCTGGGACAGAAAACACTGGCTGAAAATATCCATCTTCCTTTGGCTAGTCATGCACACGAAAGTTCTAACGTGGGACAATCTAAGAAGAAAATGATTTATAGGCCCTTGAGATGCCCACTCTACCGGCAAGATGAAGAAACCCTCAATCATATGTTAAATGTATGCCCTTTCACGTCTAATGTTTGGAATTGGATTCCCTTGGTCTTCAAAATCTATGATCGAGACCCCTCTTCCATTCAAAATACCATCATGAACTGGAGAAAGGTCTCTTCCCCCCATCCTCTGGTTAACTGCTCTTGGAATTTAATTCCAGGTTTGATCTGTTGGGCTCTATGGAAGGAATGCAATGCGAGAATATTTCGTGGCCTCTCCATCTAGGAGGAATTCATTATCGCGAAGATCAAAAGCACGCTCCGCGAAACAGTAACCTCTCTACCCATTCAGACTCTCAAAGCCCCTCCCACTCTCCGTGAAGTGAGAATTCTCTCAATGTTGGATCTCCTTCATATCAAGGTTTGTGAAGTCACTCCCCTCCCCAAGAATGATAATAAAAATAACATGTGGTAGCCATCGGAACAGGGGACTTTTAAGCTCAACTACGATGGTGCAACTAAAGGAAATCTGAACCCAGTAGGTTTTGGAGGGGTCTTCAGAAACTATAAAGGTGAGACAAATAGGATTTATGAAGGCAACATAGGTTTTGCTACGAACAATGCCATGGAACTTCATGCCTTGGAACACGACATAGCCATAGTGCACTTCCTCAACCTCAGTGCTCTAATCGTTGAAGGAGATTCCATGCTAGCCACCCAAATTGGAAAAAAACTTCAACAGGTTATGGAGGTGGACAAGATCTCCGAAAATTGGCACCTAAGAAAAATAATATAACAAATCAAGTAGAGAATTGACAATAGGGCTAGCCTTCACTTTCAAGAAATCAGAAGGAAAGGAAATAAATTCGCAGACAGACTAGCTAATAAAGATGCGGCTGGTACCCAACGCCTGAAGTCCTGTGCATGGCCGGAGAGGGTGGGGATCTCCGTCAACAATGCGAATCTATCAATGAAGAAGACAACAAATCTAATGAACAATAACTGTTCGAGTGCTTTTCATCATTATAAAATGTATTTTTTGCTGAATGAGAATGACAGGTGGATGGTGATTGAATACAGTCCTTTCCTTGTCTTTCCTGTCTCTAGAGATTATGATGCCTCCTCCCCTCTCCCTCATGTGATCATCGTCCCTCGATCTCATCCTTCCTACTCTGCCATTACTCCCCCACCCCTCCACAGATCTCTACATGTTTTCCCTTCCCGTAGCCTCCCCCTCATCCCGACCTCTCTCCTCCTCCTCGCATCTATAAATTCACCCCTCCCCCTTCTCCACCTCATTCTTCTCACTACCTTCCTCCTCCTCTGCTACCCCCTCATTCTTTGGTTCCCCATGCATTCCAACCCCTCTGTTTATCTCATGGCTCCTAGGACTGGCTCCACCTCTGGTCCTAGCAGGGGAGGTGCACGCGATCGCACAGCCTCCCGTTGGTAGCCCTTGGGACCTACCCCTACCACTCACGTGGAGACTATTGTTAAGCGTGCTACCCTGTGCTAGTCGGTGACGGTTAACCCAGAGACTCAGCAGCAAATTTCAAACTTAGAGGCCCAGGACAATACTCTCCACAAAGATATTACAAGAGAGGAGGTCGATGCAAAGTTTTCTTGGATTCTTAACCCTACTCTCACCAGGGCACGAGAAAACCTCTACGCACGTACAATAGAAACTTGGTGGCAAATGAAGACCATCATGGGGCTTGCTATGCAGGAACAAGAGGAGCATTCCAAAACTCTGGAAACCAAAATTGACTGGCTCCTGGAAAAGTTTGTAGTGTGTGTTGAAGTCATCCGTCATTGTAGATTTATCAGTCGGGATGCTTTGAACTACACTATCCTTAAGAAGAAGTCTACTGTGAAGGTTCATTGAACCATTGAAGGAACCCCAAGCATAAAGAAAGAGGACCCTGGGGCCTCCACGAGTCGTAGGGTCATCACTACGCAGTAGGAGGGAATCTCACAGGAGACTCCCATTCACCTTGATGAGGATCGGGTCACCACCAACCATGAGTGATGTAGTCGGTTTCCTTTCGGTTCATCTTCCCAAGTGTATGCTCCACTACCTCTACGAAAGATTGTCTGTCGTGAAGGTTCACAATTTTTGCAAGGTCGACTACCACAAGGTGTTCTACTCCCTCCTCAAAAACCAATTTCTTAATTTTGTGTTTTTGTAATGAGAGCACCTCTTGTCTCCTCTTTTGTACTTGGTTCCCTCTTTTGTCTGGTTCGCATTGTAAATACAGCGTGCGCTATGGCCAGTACTAGATTTTTCGCAGGGTTTTGTGTCGGGTTCTTTCCCACACAACCCTTTTTTGTAATATGTTAGCTTATCAAGTAATATACTATTTTATTTACAAAAGAAAACTTACACTTCCTATATTTTTATTTAACTATATAACACACACACACACATATATGTTTAAGCTTCAACAATACATCATTGACACATACATTAAATCCATGATTAAAAGTGAATTCAAAGTGAATATATAAGCATTTTGATTTTTTTCTAATTTGTACCATACCATTTCATTATGTAGCATGTCATACGAGAAACATTGTCTTCATGTGCTTGCACCTTGTGTCAAAATCAAACATTATAAGAACTTGTCTTATGGACTATTTGGTTGACATGAAGTTTTATTAGTTTTGAAAATAGGCTTATTTCAATTTTTTACATATATTTGCATATTTATGCTCTATGAATAAAATTTATTATTTATAAATGGGAAAAAGTGTAAGTTAGATTTTCAATCACATGTTTTGATTGTGTTTAAATGGAACTCAATACTTTGGTTGATAATTTATCAAAACAGACACCCTATTTAGTTCAGCATTTTAGCCTAGATTATTCTACTTGAGTTTATAAATGGTTTTCTTGTCAACATTCTTTCTATGTCAACATTTTTTTCTTGGATTAGTTTATGTGTATTATATGTAATTTGTAGAACCGTCTCCCATACACCCCCCAACTCCATCCCGTCAGAGTATTGGGGGATATGTTATACATGTTTGGGCTAGATCACATAGCCATACTAGAGCGTCCACATCATAGGTCCTCCCTCCGACTCAAGTCGGAGTGTTAGAGGCAGTGTTTATGTCTCTGTTGATGATCTTGCTACCGATAGTGGACCTTCTTCACCCGTTGTAGGTATGCATATTGCATTTTAAATCCTCTTTAAACTTTATGTGTTTATGCCTTGAGATTGTCTTTAATTTTTAAATTGTCTTCAATTGATGTGTTTGAATTTAATGTATATGTTATTATGCTTCTAGTTTGTTATAATATATATATTATAATATAAATATATATATATATATATATATATATATTATATTATATATAATAATATATATATATATATATATATATATAGATATCTATATATATATATGATTTTCATACCTATAGTAGGGTGAAGGCGAGGATCAAAGTGCAGTGTCGATCCCTCCTTTGAACGACGTTATAGATGGTATCATAATCGAAGATTTTATGGCCCAACAGACATGGATCATGTGAGAGATGGATAAAATCTATGCTAGTTCACCTACTAGGAGTAGTTTGTCTTGAATGTTGGATAACATCAACAAGTTGATTGAGATATACTAGAGGGCAGGCCCATAAAGCCACCTCCTATATTCCATACATACGATTAGGAGGCTAGAGGTTAAAGGCCTACATACTTGGAAGACGGTGAAAGACAACACCCAGAACATTGATATTCGTGGGGAGTTGTTTGACATCCCTCCTGAATATCGTGCTAGACATGTTGGTCTGATTCCACTAAATTTTTTTAAGAATGTTGATGCAACCCCTTTTGTTTATGATTGATTCATTGGAGCTTGGGAACAGTTACCCCACCATGACTAGATCCCCATTTAATTGGAAAAACATATATATGCAAAGTTTTTGCTACATATGAGGCCAACTTACACCAACATTAGATCTGTCTTACAGTCCCAGTTTTGGACATAGTTATGAACATGTCAGGGCTCATAAGGACCCTGCGCATGTATCACCACCTCCTAGATTTTTGCCACAACCATCTCGGAGTATGGTATTTCTGATGGAGCTTACCATTGCAGATAGCATGTAGAGGACATTGACCATTGCACATGTCGCATTGTGTGGAGAGATGAGCATACCACCTTCGTTTCCTCGCGGCCCACTAATTGAATTACATGATGATTCATATCTCGAGAATCTAGGAAATGACCAAATTTTGTCATATGCACATACGTGTCATGATACCATATGTGACAGTTGGAGGGTGCATGATCCACGTGACATAGACTAGGTACATATATATGAAACTTTTGACTCTTATCATTAGATTTTACATTATTTATATTAATAATTTTGTATCAGATTGCATTTATATTAATAATTTCATGATAACATGCATGCACAACCCAACTACATAAATGATCTTTTGGGGTCATCTAAAGGAGTAGTTGACCAACCAGAGTGATGAGCCTCATAATTGGGTAATTATATGGGCCTTAATGCACCTCCTAGCTTAGTCAAACCAACTATTCTCATAACTTATTGCATACTTTTGATTATATTTTGTTTATGAGATGAGTTAGAGTTGGATATTTTTCTTTGTGGTCTAATGTGAATTTAATGCAGGATTAAAAGAGAAAATAAAGGAATTTTGGCAAAGACCAAGGTCAAAAGTCGAATGGGACAAGGGAGAGGGATTATAGGAGGTAAATCCTCTTCATTCACTACCCCTCCATTTGAATATCCCTCCATCAACTCGGAGTGCAAACAGCCAAATCATGAGGACTAGAAGGCAGCTGAGCAAATGAAAGACAAAGCACCAGTTTATCTCGAGTTTGGGAGCCGCTCCTCCCTAATTTTAAGGAAGTCATTGGAGACTTCAGATGTATAAGTAGAGAGGCCTAGGACCTCAGTAGGATTTGAATTTTCATTGCAAAAATCTACTCTATTTTCGAGTTGCAAGACTTGTGACATTTCTTTTGATGTAATTTGTTGTTTTGGTAATAAGAATGAGTTTTGTTTTGAGCCAGCACTGAGTTAACTTAGAGGACTGAAGCTCTTGGGTTAGGGCCCAACCCTAGCATCCAAGGCTCCTCTTTATTGTACATGGATGCTTAGTGTAGATTCATAGCTTAATTGTTAATTTTCTTAGTAGATGCATTTCCATTGCAAGTAGTGTAGATTAGATTTGTTGTGTGATAGTTTGCTTCCATTTGTGCCTTCTTTCAAGTAGCAGGTTAGCAAGGAGAAAAAGGATCACCACAAGGTTATTATCAAGTGTCTCGGCCTCACTTCCTCCCTCTAGGACCATGACTTGAGGAAGGGACCCTTTAGCAGCCCCATAAACATAGATTTCTAGTTCTTTTATGAGCTTTGGAGTTTGTTTTATTTAATTCAGTTGTTGGCCAATGTTGCAAGGAAGATTTCATTTTCATCTTTTTCCATCTCCATTTCTACAATAAGATTTCAGTCATGCTTTCATTCCCTTTAGCAACTTTCTTCATGCATAATATAGGTAGTTGATTCATGCTTTTCTAGGTTATGAAAATGTATCTTGTTGCATAGTTCTTTTTGGAAGACACACATGTTTTATGCAGAGCAGGTACTTCAGGAGGAGACCAAGATTTCATAACCAGTAGCCACCTTCCACTTCATCCACCTTAGCCATCCCTTGTTTCACCATCACCCTCACTATTTTTTCATCATTTTTCATTGAAATTCTCCTAAACACATTGAGTGAATCTAGCCATCTCCTATCTTGGATATTGACTCCTGAATTCTCCTAGACTTTCTAACACTCTACTCCACCCATCACATACCTTTCCTAAGCTTCCCAACACTTCCAACACCTCAAAATTAGCTCTCGGTTGTATCCTGTAGGTTTCATGTAGTTCCTACAAGATCATCGTGTAGGTTTCTAGTACATCCTGTAGGTTTTCCTGAAACAACTCATTTTGAGGCTGAATTGATGGTAAACCTCTAGAAAATCACAAAAAGCCTCCTAGGACCCCTTGACACCATCCAAACACTTCATAAACCTTCTAGCCATCCTCAAACACCTTCCATCAACTTGTCACATCCACAAGAATAGTTAGTTTGCATACTTGATTTTGCTTGAAAAAACCAAAAAAGTGAAAACAAATTTAGTTTAGTTTCTTTTCTTGCACATTAGTATGGTTTGATGGTTTTTACTTCTGCAACTTATATAGTAGCATTTGTTTATTGTTGATTTATAAATTCTTCATAGCATAGCTTCTTAAATGGTTAATTAGGGTATGGTGTGGTTTAGCATTACATGTTAGTTTTTTCCATTACTGCAATAGAGTAACTCTCTTAGAGTAGATTTTCCCTTCTTCCATCAAATAATCAAGCTTCTTCTGAATCTATAGAAGTCTGGCTTGGAACCCGAGTGGTCTCTCGCCAGCTGAACAGTGACAAAAAGTAGAACCATCACATTTACTTGTGCATAAAACACTGTCACCTCCAAGTTTGTACAAACCCCGGGTTGATAAGTGAAGATGGTAGGCCAGGAGTTATAGCATCCTTGTTGCAATACTGGTGCTCATTAGTTTTTGGCACCGTTTCCGCGGAGGTGTCTGAGTAGAATGTGATTATTGTTTTTTTTCTTCTATTTCTTGTCTTCAGTATTCTACCATTAGTTTATTTCTACAAAAGTAATGTAGCTGTTTCCTTTCTTTCATTTTGCATTATTTTCTTTCCTTTACATTCTGCAAGTAGGATTTCAATTCAGCAAGTAGCTTTTTCATTCTATCAGTAATTTTCATTCAATCAACAATTTCAATTCTGCAAATACTTTCGAAGTTTTAAAAAGAATACAAAACCGACACAAAAATATTTCCTTTCATGCCTCATAGGAATAGGGACAACTTAGGGAAATTTTTGCCAAATACCCCCATTGCATCCAACAGCCAACCTTCTCTATTCTTTAGTGGCTGTGAACTAGAGGAACCCTTAGGTGAGAAACCTGACATATTTAAAGAACCTACAAGGGAAGAAGAAGAGGAACCCGTTCCTATTGAACCAATGGCTGAAAACCGAAATGACAGAGGGAATAGAGAGAGAGTTGAGGGTGCCTTCCCCATCAGGGAAACCAATGGAGACACTAAGATGAAAAATATAATCCCCTCTGCCCTACCTCATTTCCATGGCCTTACCACAGAGGACCTCGACACTTTCCTATTTGATTTTGTTGTTATATTCTAAACCTATGACTATATAGATGATGAGAAAAAGTTAAAACTACTTCCATCTACCCACAAGGATGCAACATTGCATTGGTTCATGGGTTTACCTAGAGATAGCATCACAACTTGGGCTCAGATGCAGCAGGCCTTTAACAACAAATATCGGGACTACTTTCAGTCAAAGGATACTAAAGAAGAAATATTCAGGATGACCATAGGCCATGATGAATCCTTAGAAGACTACGAAGAAAGATTCCAGCTCAGTTACAAAAGGGCCAGGTGCACACTTGACCCTGAGTCACTAAAGATGGTCTTGCTTAGGGGAGTAAGAGAAGATCTTCTTGATACCTTACATTTGTTAGCAGGAGGAGATATCTACTAATTACCCTATGAGGATATCAAGACTGTCTTTAGAAACCATTCTAGGGCATCCAGGAAAAGGGGTAGGGGTAGTCAACCTATGGCCAGTACATCATTTTCCAACTCCTCCATCAAGGGTGAAATTGGAAACATGCTGGAATATTTCAAGAGTGAGATGTTGCAAACCCTTGCCTTGCAAATGGACACCATGAACATTAAAAGGGAGCAGGAGGAAGAAAAGAGAACCTTGGCCATCTCTTGTCCTAGATGCACCAGGAGGCATCCTAGGAATGAATGTCCATTGAACTCTATTGAAATTTTCTTGGTTTGTGAAGAAAACCACTCCACAGACAAGTGCCCTTCTTTACCCGGACTCAAAGATGTATATCAAGGAGCTGAAGGAGTAACTTAGCAGCTTTGCTACATTAACCAAAGTAGACCTCATGGGCCTAGACCATACCAGTAGGGCATGCAAGGGTCATCTCATGCATATTACAACCCCAACCAAACCACAACAATACCTTCTTGGGGACCCCCTGCTCATCCTTCCTGGTCTACACCCCCTCCTTGGTCCTATGCATCTCAGTATCATTCCCAGCCAACCAGCCAGTCATTTCAACCTTATGCTCCACCACAACCTTAGTGGAATACACCACTCTAAGGGTGGAGGCCCCAATACAACAATGCTCCAACTCTATTACCTCCACCACCTGCCAAACCATAGCTCTTACACTCTGCTCCACCCAAGCAACCCGAGATGCTTGCCCAACCAAATCCGAACAAGAACAATAGGTAATCTCAACAAGTCTATAATGGAGAGACATCATATCCAACTTATGTTATGGAAATCCAGGAGATTAACCTAAGATCTGGTAGAGTTCGCCCAGATAACCAACCTCCCCCTCCACCTAGGGAGGTTGAGGAAGAAAGAGAGGAAAGCAACCTTAAAGTAAATCCACCCTTTCCTAAGAGATTAACCCAACCACTTCAACCTACCCCAGAAGAGACTGAACTTCTGGGATAATTGAAAAATCTATGTGTAAAGATCCCCCCTTTTCTGGTAATAAAATATGTTCCCATTCACAATAAGTGGATTAAGGAAAAATGATTCAAGCATCGAGGGAGGTGAAAAAGGGATACCCCTACCATTAATGTCATTGGGCAACTATCTGACTTAATGTTGGGGAAGGTAATCTGTCCAAAATATTTGAATCCTGGAAGCCCTCTAGTAGATGTGCACATCAATGGCACCATTGTCCCACACACTCTGATCGATCTTGGGGCTGCCATGTGATGACCAAGGACACCATGCTCAAGCTCAACCTCCAAGGGTCACTGAGGAAGACCACAATAGTTCTATAACTTGCAGACTGTTCCACAATAACCTCTTGAGGGAATTGTGGAGGATGTGGTGGTCTCCATTGACTCCTGGGAGTACCCTGCAGATTTCCTAGTTCTCCAACCTAAGGCTAAGCTTACTAGTTACCCTCTCATCCTTGGGAGGCCATGGTTGGCCATTGTCGATGCTTACATTAGTTGCAGAGCTGGGAATATGACCATCAAGAATGGGCATATGTCTAAGAAGTTAGTCCTATACCCTCCTGATCAACCTTCTCTAGAGCATGATTTACCTTATGGTTGGAGGAGGAGGAAGAAGATGATGTCTATTCCACCAAACTTTATGCTTTGGAAGCAACCATGGGAGAAGGACAACAAGATGAGGATGACTTGATTGAACACCTGCTCTGAAGTCCAACTCCTGATTCATTACCTTTAGAAGAAGCAGTAAAGGAAACCTAGAACAATCATCCAATTGACTTATGCTTGGCCAATTCCAACCCACTCCGTGTCAAAACCATAGAATTCAGCCCAAAGAGAACCTTGAAAATAAATCCATCTCTTTCTACTCTCGAAGAGGAGAAGCTATGCAACATGTTAAAGGAAAATCTAGAAGCCTTCACTTGGAGTTACAATGAAATGAAGGAAGTACACCCCTTAGTGTGTACTCACCACATATACATCAAAGAAGGTTGCAAGCTGGTCTGGCAACCACAAAGGAGGATGAATCCAACTCTTAAAGATATAGTCAAAGAAGAACTGCAAAAACTGCTAGATGCAAGATTCATTCACCCTATCTCTGAGAGTGAGTGGGTCTCTCCTTTGGTGTTAGTTCCCAAGAAAAATGGTAAGTGGAGGATTTGTTTTGATTATAGGGAGTTGAACAAAGCCACAAAGAAGGATCATTTTCCTCTACCATTCATTAACAAAGTGCTAGATGACCTGGCAGGGAAAAGGCTTTTCTCTTTCCTAGATGGATTCAGTGGGTACAACCAAATCCATATCTGCCCAGAAGACCAGGATAAAACCACATTCACCTATCCTTGGGGTAATTTTGCCTATAGGGTCCTTCCTTTTGGCCTATGCAATGATCCTGCCACTTTTCAGAGAGTAGTCTTGAGTATTTTCATTGAATTAGTCCATGATGCAGTGGAGATTTATATGGATGATTTTACACCTTATGGCTATGATTTTCAAGAAGCCCTATCTAACCTAGGAAAAGTAC
The DNA here is from genome assembly GCA_000404065.3 of Pinus taeda. Lineage (NCBI taxonomy): Eukaryota > Viridiplantae > Streptophyta > Pinopsida > Pinales > Pinaceae > Pinus > Pinus taeda. Next base: position 29,299 of record APFE030577642.1, read on the forward strand.
TACACAAATGCATTGAAATGAACCTGTCTCTCAGTCCTAAAAAAATGTGAATTCTTAATGACTGCAGGGACCGTGCTAGGTCATTCAATATCTCAGAAAGGACTGCAGGTGGACCCAAACAAAATAGCTATCATCCAAAGGGTCCCACCTCCTCAAAATCAGAGAGATGTCAGAAGTTTCCTAGAGTTAGTTGGATACTACCGAAGGTTCATAAAGGACTTCAGCAAGTTGGTCTCTCCTTTATTTGGTTTGTTGGCCAAGATTTTGATTTTATATGGTCAAAAAGCTGTCAAGAGGCCTTAGACATCCTAAAGGATAAGTTAACCACTGCACCAATTCTCTGAGGCCCAAACTAGGCCCTCCCCATTCATACTCATGTTGATGCCTCACACAAAGCCATAGGAGCAAGCATAGGTAAGATAGATGAAAAACTGCCTTATGCTATCTATTTTATCAATAATAACTTATCAAAGGCTGAACTAAATTATACAGTGACCGAAAAGGAACTCCTCGTTGTTGTGCATTCATTAAACAAATTCAAGCATTACATTACAGGCTACCAAACATTTGTGCACACTGACCATGCTGCAATCAAATATTTAATGAACAAACTAGATGTGAATGCTTGAATTATAAGATGGTTACTTTTATTATAGCAACTTGATATAACCATTGCTAATAAGCCCAATAAGGAAAATGTTGTTGCAGACTTTTTATCTAGGGTAAATTTTCCTGTAGGTGAAAAAGGAATGGTGGATGACCAGTTGCCAAATGAGCACTTATTTGCTATTTCAATTCTCTGTCCATGGTTTGCTGATATAGAAAACTATTTGCTATTAGCACAGTTCCCACTAAACCTGTCCTCCAAAGAAAAGAGAAATATAGTCGGGAAAAGCACCGCCTTCACTTGGATTGGGGGCAATATTTTCAAACTTGGCCCAGATCAAATCTTGAGAAGGTGTGTCAGGGAAGAGGAAGTCTTTGACATCCTTCTGACCTGTCATGATTGGCCTTGTGGAGGTCACTTTGTAGCATAGGACAACTTTCAAAGTGTTACAAGCAAGCTATTATTGGCCCACTCTTCATCAAGATGTGAAAAAATACACTAGTCAGTGTGATCAGTGCTAGAGGATGGGAAGGCCTACTCCAAGAGATGAAATGCCTCTGCAGCCTCAAGTGACTTTCAAGCCATTTTACATGTGGGGCATGGACTTCATTGGGCCTATTGACCCTCCTTCAAAGAAAAAATAGTACATTATTGTGTGCACTGATTATTTGACTAAGTGGTTTGAAACCAAGGCAGCCAATTTACCTCCAACATGATTGAAGACCTACTCAGCTATCACAAGATCAAGCATAGGACCTCCACTCCCTGTCATCCACAAGCTAATGGGAAAGTGGAGGTGACCAATATAGCATTGGAGAGCATCTTAGCCAAGGTGGTGAGAAGCAGCAGGAAGGATTGGGTAGAAAGGCTAGTTGAGGCCACCTGGGCCTATTATACGACATGGAAGACCACCACTAGATTCACACCCTATGAGTTGGTCTATTGGAAAAAGGCCTTGTTGTCCATTGAATTTGAATATAACACATTAAGGATGGCAGCCCAACTAGATTTGGATCTCAACAGTGCACAGAAAGAGAGATTGTTCCAATTGAATGGTCTGGATGAATTCAGAATGCAGGCCCTCATACATATAGAGGTAGTTCAACTTCAAAGGAAGATCTGGCATGATAAAAACATTAAGGAGAAGCAATTTCAGGAAGGCGATTGGGTATTGTTATATGGTTCTAGGTATAAAGACTTCCAGGGAAAGTTAAGGACAAGATGGCTTGGACCTTATGTTGTGTAAAGATACCATGCTAATGGTTCAGTGCAAATCAGAACCATAGATGAAGAAGCCATTCCTTTGCTTGTTAATGGACACCAATTGAAAATGTACAAGAGACCTTTATCAAAACAAGAGTTCGTTGATGATATCAATAAAACAATGATGATAGAGCAAGTTCCAGCTCCTCCCTCTCAAATCACTAAGAAAAAAATAAAAAAGAATAAGGACTCAAGTGAAAACCTCCATGAGGCACCTGAGTCCCATCTTTGGGTTGAAAACCTCTTGAGGTGGCTTAGTGATGACAAAAGAAAAGAGAGAAAAAAAACAAAAAAAGTAAAAGAGAATAAGAATATCCCTGGGTGAAAACATTTCTTGAGGTGCCCAGGGAAAACATCTAGGGTGAAAACCTCTCTAAGGAAGCCTAGTTGTTCTTAAAAAAAAAAAAAAAAAATTATCATGAAATTTTCATTTGCAGGTGGGCAAGAAGTAGGACAGTTAAGGAGAAAAACAGGATCCCAAGGAGACCCCTGCCACTCACATATTCATTTTTTCACTCCTTACCATGCATCCCTCTATCATTTTTGTCATTTTTCTACTCCATTGTTTCGATTTATACAAAGACTATGTTTTCTATAGGATCCCCTGAAAACCTACAGGATGATGCTATAGGAACTACAGTGGCCTAGAAATCCTATAGGAAGCAATTAAAAGGAAAATGATGGACATGTTAGGTCCCTAAAATTCACCCTATTCATGATCTTGCACCTCACCTTATCCACCATCATCATCCCCGCACTCACCATTCAAAAAAAGATCAGTTTCAACAGTTTTTTCCAGTCTTCAAAGAAAAAAAGGGAAACAAAGAGGAGTAAAGAGCATCACTTAAGTATCCTTTTCTCTCTAGACTCCCACTCCTTCTTTCCATCCATGTCACCATCCTCATAGCCCCAGCCAACAAAACGATTAAAGAATTCTAAGGGAGAAGTAGCTACAGGACATCCTGTAAGAAATCCTATAGCATCCTATCCCATAGAATACCAATCACACCAGCAACAAGTCTTCACCATGATGATCCAAGATCTCCAAAGTAGCAGCATTAGATCTTCAACCATAGATACCTGCAAAAACAGAGAAGCCATTAGCAGACAGTAAGAGGAGGAAAAAGAATGGCATGCAGCAAATACACAGCAACACCTCTGGTCTTCGACAACTGTAGCATAGCATTGTAACCGCAGGTAAGTATCCCACTTACTCTCTCATATGCATCATGTAGTAAAAAATTGTAAGGGTTACGAGACAATTGGTTTATAAGTGAAAAGGTGGCTAGTTAACTTGGCCACCTTTGTTCAGTCAGCACATGCACAACCAAGTGTCCTCCCACATGTGGTTGCAGTCAACTCAAAGACAGAGAAGGAGTAGGACAAAAAGTGGTTATACTACGGATCTACGTGGTGGGAGCTGATTACGAGGGGTGGGAAATGATGAGGTGGTAGTGGGGACCAACGGTCCAAAAATGGTAACGTACCTTTGCTTCCAGTACACCACCTCACCCTGAATCACCATAAGAGGAAATAAAACATCGTTCCCATGCATTCATGTATTTCACCTCCTCGAAACTCCCTCACTCAAGTTGCTCTCATAACCCAAGCCACCCACCGGAAGCAAAGATCCATCGTTCACTGCACAGGGATTCCTATAGGAGCATGCATAGGAATTTCGACAAGATACAAAGACTGTCTACAAGATACACAGAGACTATCTACAGGATTGGTAGAGAATATTTCAGAAGGGATATCATGGGAGTTGGCCACTACAACTAGTCTAAAGATGTAGGCTCTAAAATTACATTCCCCTTTGAAAGTAAATGAACCAAGGATGCGCTAAATTTGAGTGAATTTAGCAACTGTGTGAAGGGAATTAAATACACAGTCATCTTTGTTTTGCTCCTGCATTTGAAAAATTGTTTCACCCCTCTCATTTTCTCCTCAAGCTTCACCAACAAGATGACAGGAGGGTTTAATAGGAGAGAGCCCACAACCATTGTGACAATCGAACAACACCCCCAAGCGTTTGAAATATTCAAAGACATAATTGGATGGGATTTTTCAAAAAATTCTGAGGGTATGATGATGAGGTGGCTCAAGAATTTGCTCTCTCCCTCACTCCACACACTAGAATCCATGCCACTGTTGTAATGAGGGGCCTCATTATAGATCACACCCCTGAGCTCATTAGCATGGTCACCAAACTTCCCCTATGAATCACATGGAGAAAAGAAGACAAAGGAGATAGCCAGGTTACCAAAAGAAAATTCTTTTTAGAAGGTGAGGAACCCACTGAGGACAAAAATGGAGTAAGGAGGGAAAGTCTGCCATATCCATGGAGTGGGGTAGGCTACCATATAATCAAATACATCTTATGTGAGGGTAGGTATAGTGTTGTCTATGGCTATCATTTCAAGATCCTTGACGAATTAAGATTTGGAGTAGAAACACCCCCTCACCAAAGGCTCAACATACCATATTTCTTGCTTCAATCAATCATAGACTCAAGCATCAATGCTAAGGAGGGGAATTCCCAACAATTAGCTCACCATGGTTTGATTAGGATCCTCATCAAAGATTCCCTCCAAAACCTCAGAACCCCTATAACATGGTCAATTTTCAGAGACATGCCAGTAGAGGATGACATCAAAGCTCTCACTTATGATGTTAGTCCTCCTGTCAGTGAAGAGGAAGTAAATCAGGAAGAGGAAGATACAAAAGGAGATGATGATGATATGGATGAAGAAGGAGCTAACACAGAGGAACATGATGAAGATGAAGAGGAAGAGGGAGTAGAGAAGGAGGATGATGAAGAAACAAAGGAGGAAATTAAAGAGGAACATGATAGAGATGATGAAGATCTACAAGAAGAAGAAGAGAGGAAAGATAGAGAGGAAGAAGGCAATAGAACAGAGGGGACATAACACAAAGAAGAGTCACTTAGGGTGTCTCTAGAGGCCACTGAGAGAGAGGCAATAGTTTCCCTCACTACTCTTAGCACCCAAATCAAGCAAAAAGGAAAAAGGCAGAGGCAGACCCCACTATATTTTAGGTCAAGAAAAAGCACAAGATTAAGAGAGGGGAAGCGACAAACACCAACCAAAATTCTTATTGAGATTGAAGATTCCCCTACACAAAAAGACAAAATGCCTTCCCCTAAGAATCCCCTATCACCTATGTGAAGAGGCCTACTACTAGATCAACTTCCTTAAAGGGTAAGGCAATCCTACAAGATCCATAGAAAAAACTACATGAAGCAAAAATAGTCCTATAGGATACTTTACTGAATCTACAAGAGGCATAGAAATTGGAAAGAAAGGTAGGGAAGTAGTAATAAGATAAATAGGAGGACCCAAAGACAAAAGAACCCAGCCCCCAACCTAACCTGGACTCCTATTACTGGTTTTTTGAAGGAGGCAAGGTCATACCTTAAAATTTATCCTACCCACTGTTCTTCAAGCTTGAGAAGGAGAGGGATAGAACTCACCAATGGATGCAAATCTCCAAATCAAAGGGGGTGGAAGACGTTGGGCACATGGAAGAGAAACTCAAATAAATGAGTAGAGAGCTAAGTGTCTTGAGGGACAGAGAAGCTATAATGAGAAATCAGCTAGACACAGAAAATGCCTGGCTGAGGGGACAACTGCAGGAAAGAGATAACCAATTAGTAGGTATGGCCAGCCTCTCCTTGGAGGCAATCCAGTGTAGGATTCCAGCTAAATCCTATGCTCGCTACCTCAAATAACAATGGTTGTAGTTTCATATTAAGACACTAGCACAAAGGGGAACCATGCCATTTCAGGACTACAAGCAGTTTATTGATCTTTGTCATCAAAGTACACTAGAAGATAGGGCCAAAATGGTTGAGTTTTATTTGCACAACATGGCCCTCATAGACATGAACGTATTGGACATGAATGCCAAGCTAGGAGATCTACAATTAATGGCTTTGGCATCATGGATGAACCATGAGGAGTCAAGGGCTGTAGAGATGAAAAGGATATTGGCAAGAGAGAAAATTGAACCTCTTTTGATCAAAGCTGATAAATCAAATCCCATGACCCTCATCAGTACCCATAATTTGATTGCAAATGATCCTCAGCTAGAACCTAGATATCTTGCTTCCCCGAAGCAAGAAATTTCACATTTTGAGGACATGTTTAGGTTGCTAGGAGATGATAGTATACACGATTGCTTAAGAAGATGGAACACACTTCCATACAACTTAAAGATAAGATAATATCACTACCTTCAAAGGTTGAGATAGGCACTCAACATGACACCTATGTATAAGCAATCAATGCAAAGGCTGACGGTCAATTGGATAGGCATAAAACTCAGTCCACCACTACTCTTAGGGATGCTAGAAGGGAGAAAAGAAGAAGAAGAAAAGAGGCAGTGGGAAAAGGTAGAAAATAAAGCAGGCTTCTATGAACAAGAAGAGGAGACCACAACAGAGGCATGGGACGTCAGAGAGGCTACCAGAGCCATGAACGATATGAATATTGACTAAGTTGCTCAGAGGATGAGCAATAATTTTAGTAGGGGGTGATGATGAGCCTCATAATTGGGTAATTATATGGGCCTTAATGCACCTCCTAGCTTAGTCAAACCAACTATTCTCATAACTTATTGCATACTTTTGATTATATTTTGTTTATGAGATGAGTTAGAGTTGGATATTTTGCTTTGTGGTCTAATGTGCATTTAATGCAGGATTAAAGGAGAAAATCAAGGAATTTTGGCAAAGACCAAGGTCAAAACTCGAATCGAACAAGGGAGAGGGATTATAGGAGGTAAATCCTCCTCATTCACTACCCCTCCATTCAAATATTCCTCCATTAGCTTGGAGTGCAAACAACCAAATCATGAGGACTAGAAGGAAACTGAGAAAGTAAAAGACAAAGGACCAGTTTATCTCAAGTTTGGGAGTTGAGCATCCCTAATTTTAAGGAAGACGTTGGAGACTTCAGATATATAAGTAGAGAGGCCTGGGACCTCAGTAGGATTCAGATTTTCATTGTAAAACTCTACGCTATTTTCGAGCTGCAAGACTTGTGATAGTTTTTTTCATGTAATATGTTGTTTTGGTAATAAGAATGAGTTTTGTTTTGAGCCAGCACTGAGTTAACTCAAAGGGCCGAATCTCTTGGGTTAGGGCCCAACCCTAGCAGCCAAGTCTCCTCTTTATTGTACATGTATGCTTAGTGTAGGTTCATATCTTAATTGTTAATTTGCTTAGTAGATGCATTTCCATTACAAGTAGTGTAGATTAGGTTGGTTGTGTGATAGCTTGCTTCCATTTGTGCCTTCTTTCAAGTAGAGGGTTAGCAAGGAGAAAAAGGATCACGACAAGGCCATTAGCAGGTGTCTCGGCCTCACTTCCTCCCTCTAGGACCATGACTTGAGGAAGGGACCCTTCAATAGCCCCAAAAACACAGATTTCTAGTTCTTTTATGAGCTTTGGAGTTTGTTGTCTTTAATTTAGTAGTTGGTTAATGTTGCAAGGAATATTTCATTGTCATCCTTTTCTATCTCAATTTCTGCAATAAGATCTCACTCATGCTTTCATTCCCTTTAGTAAATTTCTTTATGAATAATATAGGGAGTTGATTCATGCTTTTCTAGTTTATGAAAATGTATCTTGTTGCATAGTTCTTTTTGGAAGACACACACAGAGCAGGTACCTCAGGAGGAGACCAAGACTTCATAACCAGTAGACATCTTCCACTTCATCCAGCCTAGCCATCCCTTGTTTCACCATCACCCTCACTAGTTTTTTATCATTTTTCATTGAAATTCTCCTAAACACATTGAGCGAATCTAGCCATCTATTATCTTGGATATTGACTCCTAAGTGCTCCTAGACCTTCTAACACTCCATTCCACCCATCACACACCTTTCCTAAACTTCCCAACACCTCCAACACTTCACAATTTGCTCTTGGTTGTATCCTGTAGGTTTCTTGTAATTCCTATAGGATCATCCTGTAGGTTTTCCTGAAACGGCTTTTTTTGAGGCTGAATTGATGGGAAACCTAGAGGAAGTCACAAAAATCGTCCTAGGAGCCCTACACACCATCCAACCACTTCATAAACCTTTTATCCATCCTCAAACACCTTCCATCCACCTGTCACATCCACAAGAACAATTAGTTTGCATACTTGATTTTGCCTAAAAAAAACCAAAAAAGTGAAAACAGATTTAGTTTAGTTTCTTTGCTCGCACATTAGTATGGTTTGATGCTTTTTACTTCTACAACTTAGATAGTATCATTTGTTTATTGTCGATTTATCAGTTCTACTTAGCATAGCTTCCTAAATGGTTAATTAGGGTATGGTGTGGTTTAGCATTACATGTTGGATTTTTCCATTATTTCAGTAGAGTAAATCTCTTAGAGTAGATTTTCCCTTCTTCCATCAAAGAATCAAGCTTCTTTTGACTCTATAGAAGTCTAGCTTGGAACCCCAATGGTCTCTCGCCAACTGAACAGTGACAATAGGCAGAACCATCACTTTTACTTCTGCATACATCATTGTCACCTCCAAGTTTGTACGAACCCCGGGCTGATAAGTAAAGTTGGTAGCCCAAGAGTTGCAACATCCTTACTGCAATACTGACGCTCATCACAAAGAAAACTCCTTGAATGCATGTTACCATGGCTCAGTCTCCTCCACCTCCACCTCCACCTCATAACACTCATGGATTAATAGTTGAGGTGAATTTTTTTATTCTTAAGATTTCAACATTTTCTTTTTTAAGTTACATGTATGCATGCTAATTAATTTGTAGACTAATTATAATTTGTCTTTTCCATTTTGTACACATGTTCATGTGCAGACGAGTGTCGATGTTGTAGTTATGTGGACACATGAGTGGGATGTTGGGTATGGAAGCATTGAGCCACAAGCAAGGGAGCACCAAACCTAGATTGATCAGACCCCCATCACACCTGACTTCCATTTTCACTCGAATGAGTCACAGGTAGGTCATTGATGAGACCCCCATCCTTTTTCTATATCAAAATCTCCAATTTCCCATGTTTGTTGTGAATCTTTGTGTAATTTCTACGTTCTGATATTTCTCTACGAAAGACTGTTTGTTGTTTTTTTTGCACAATCAAATTTAAAAACTAAGTTATTTGTTTATAACGAAGGTTCGATCAAGTCGTTGAGCTATACGATTCACCATTAATACCATTAATAAAAGTTGGTAAGGGAACTTACAGGTTATCTTTTTAATGGCTCGATCAAGCCGTTGGTTAACCACATATGTCTGTCGATCGAGGGTTACATTAACGCTCAATCGAGTAATTTGAATTTTGAATTTAGGCATTTGGTCGAGCATTTAAACCACTTGATTGAGCTCTTGAAGTCCTAAAAATTATAGTTTCAGCATCTCTTCTGCCGATTTCTTTGCAACCCCATTTTGTACCCTATCGGATTTAGGGCAGAAATTTTCCTTAACTGCTAGAGTTTATCACATTGGATTTGTGAAAGAATCATCTATCCAATGGCATATGAATTTGACACTTTCGAACTCATATGATATTTTTCATCTAAAATCAATAACGTAAAATATATGCAACGAAAAAATTTCAAAAATTGCCACATCTTCGTTTAAGACTCCTCTTCAAAAAAGTGCTCCTCGTTTTTCAATTTATTTAAAGAGTTAAAAAATCTTACATGAATAAATGTGTCTCCAAAATTCAATTGAAATATTACTTCGCCAACTTTGAAAAATAATAAAAAATATAATTTTGCATAAAAAATAATTTTTAGTATGAAAAACTTAGTTCTCTCCATGTAGATCTTGTTCATATATATATATATATATATATATATATATATATATATATTATATATATATATATATATAATGATATATATATCTGACACTTTTTAGACTAAGTTATGCTACGTGAACACACACATACCTCTTAATTTTTGCAAAAATTTGCAAGGACATATATTGCATTTAATGGAAACTGAGAGATTATTTTGTTATAGACATATTTGGGCACTTCAACCCCAATCTTATATGTCAATAAAATAGGGATCTTTAAACCCTAAAAGTGTTGTTTCATACCCTAAAGGATCATGGTCAACTGATTACATCATTCCCCAAAAGTTCCACCTAAAAAACCATCCAAAACTGGCCAAAACAGGACCATACTAACTGCTCCACTGTCAGGGTGAGATGCATACTAACTCCTACACTAGCCAAGTGCAATGCATATTGAAGAGGCCTTCTATAGGGTGCGATGAGCGAGGATGGACAAATGTTCGAGACAGTTTGATAAGTGGATGCTCATGGAATCTTCTAAAAACTTCTCTTATGACACTTGCCTCTCTGAATTCACCTAGGGATGAGTAAGAGATCCAAGAAATCTCCAAGTGGAACCAAAAACGACAAGTGGAATGACACTAATCAAAAACCCAGAGATGACTAACACCCTTGCACACATCTATAAATGGATCCATCATATGAGAGATCTAGAGGCTGGAATTTTGTAATTTGCAAGGAAGTGCTGTTAGTTTGAGGTTGACAGAGAGCATTATATTGTTGGTGTGATCTTGTTTTTCATGAGGTGAAGAGGGCTTTGATGCTGGGAGGATGATGCTGGATCAGACAGTTGGGTTGTAATTCTCCCTCCTATTTTAATAAAGTTCTTTGAGTTTTCCTCCATACAATTGTGTATTTGTGAACGTTGTTATTTGTGAATGCCATTGTATGTTCATTTTATTTCTGATTCTGCAATGCTTATGATATAATAGATCGAGATGCTTTGATGGTGTTTTGCTACTTTTTCTCTACAGGTATTCTCTAAGCGAGATATGTAGGAGAGGAGTTGTAAGCTCTTTCAAGGGGGACAAAGATCAAGCAAGGAGTTAAGCGGAAGATCCAGGTTGTTTCCTTTACCTCTCTCTTATCTATCATACATAGAGGAAATCACGAATTACTTTGATTTTTTGTTTCTAGGATAGCTGCCAATCCTAGAGGGCTAGCAGATCGAAAAGACACTAGTTTTCCTGGAAACAAAATGGAGACTCCGCTGGGGACCGAATAGATGTTTGTGTGTGGTTGTTGTTTGTTTCATAAACTATAGATGGAGCTTGAAGTTAGCCAGATAGCCTTTGAACTACTCTTGTTCTGCAATTGCATAGTAGATGAATGTTGCTTCAGTTAATCTCCGGTTTAGCTTATGAATTGAACATTTGACTTACAAGCATTCTAGATGCCCTTTTGGTAGCTCAGTAACCTCCCAATATCATTCCTCTATACTTTTCTCTTTACTATCCATCATATCTTAGCTTAACTCACTAAATCAGCTGCAAATTTGAGACAAAACCCATCTTAGTTGCGCTCCCTGGCCCATCACACTGTCTGTCACTGTCCACCAGTATGCATCGCACTTCCTGAGTGTATTAGGTGTGATTCATACTTGTTTCTGTGAAGCATAGGTGTGATGACTGACTAAGCCTATTTCCCTTCTTGGAATATGGGTTTTTTGTCCTTGTTTTCAGCTCTATTTGGTTGATTTGCTGCTTATGAACAGTACCTCATTACTAAAGCCTGCTTGCATTACATAGATCAACCTCCATTTATTAGGATTAGTAAATGTTTTTATGTATTTTTCCATCATTTACAATCCTTTGTCGAAAAGTTACCTAAATCTATCTGTCGTTTTGGTACAAAAAGTGTCGTCACTGTCGTTTTGTGTCAAAAGAAAGAGAATTGTCGTAAAATTCATCCTTCTCCGAATAGTAGATTGAAATTTTTGTCATGTATTTGATTTGATTTGTTGTTATTCGAAGTGTCGAAAGCATTTTCTATTCGAAATTGAAAAGTGTCGTTCAGTCTTCCTTTCTATTTTGAAAAAGAAATTGTTGAAATGTCTCTTTGAGTGAAATGTTTCAGATCTATATTTAGTTCTCTTTTTGGCATTCCTCACATTAAGGGAATGAAAAACAAATACATGCATTTGCATTTGCATTTAGCTTGTGTGCGAAAAATGATTTAGGAAAGTGCATTTAGAGTGTGCTCTTTGCTCTTTGTTTGAAAGAATCGTAATTTTCTTTCCCTAGTAGCTAGGATTTTCATTGATCAAAATAAACAATGATTGCTTATCATTGTAGATTGCATTTTTAGGAATTTTACATCTATATTACGCGGTGAACCATTGAAAGGAAAACTTCTAAAAAAGGTCAACTCTAAAATAAATTTCAATGAACTTAACAACGCTTTGGAACCTAATGCAACACATCTAGTGGTCTAGGCTAGAGACGTGTTTTGGCATCGTAAAATCTAGTAACTATCGTTTTCATCGAAGGTTGGGTGAGCTCTTTGATATGACAAGTGTAGCACAGACTTGTGCTCCCCGTACTGTCGTGTATATATTGGGAGACCACAATAGGCTTACATCCTTTATCCATAGGAAGCCATGTCTGCCACCCTATTGATCGTAATGCACTGAACATAGCATTCGGGAAGATTGACTGCCATACATAAGTCCTTGGTAATTTCCCTTTAATTTATCACCAAGGTGTATATTGCAGTTTTGGGATTGGTTTGGTAATCCCTCTGTCTAGATTTCCAGAGTAGTCACTTTCGTTCCTTTTCGACTCCTTAAAAGAAAAGGTCCATCTAAGCACTTGTCACTTCAGGATCATTAAAAATTGAAGGGGACTAGAGTCATCTTTAGCTTTTTCTCGACTCTTAAAAATTGAAAAAGCAAATTTGTGTCAAAGCATCATTAAAATTTATTAGATTCAGAATAACATCCTTATTCCTTCGTTGATCTTAGGTTGAGATATATGGAGACAAATCCGGGAACCACCAATCAAGGAATCCCTTTTGAGGGGAATCCTAGTCCATTTTCTTCTTGGGGAAATATTGGTGCTCCATATATGGCCACATTGTCCCTTCCGGGAATCACAATTGGCCTACGAGTCTGGTTTTTCTCAACCTCTGTCATTCAAAATACCGTGAATCCTCAACAATCGAATTAGCAACCAATTAATACTGAAGTTCACCCTTCGCCTTCTTCTTCTTTTGTTTCTCCCTCCCATCCTTCCTCTTCGCTTGGTGAAAGTAGCAATGCTAGTAACCGGGTGACTGAGAAGAAGAAGAAAGGGAAGGAGAAGAAGAAGAAGTCAGTTAAGCAAGGGGGCAACCATGTAGCATCTGGTGAAAATCCACACACCGAACTTTCTAAACCTAAACATCCATGCATGATTTTCAAAGGAGACCACTTTCATCGAGAATGTCCATGCATTCCTCGGATCTTGAGAGAATGGTCCCCCCGTTTGCACCAACAGGTGTCATCAACCTCTGGTGATCATGTTGATAGCACACCATCAACTAGTAATAGTGGACAGAAAGGAAGAGTCAAAATTCCATGTAGCTTATGTGAAGGGGACCATACCCTTACCCATTGTCCTTTTTTGGATGAAGCCAAAAAGGTCTTGCATAACTGTCTTGCTTCACCACAGGGACTTCCACCTGGATACAGGAAAATCTCCCCAAGTCCTTTACTAGTCGAAAATATGACTGACTTAACTCAATCGTCGGTTTAAGCACCTATCGCTGAAAGTGAATCTTCTGAGTCAATACTAGACCAAAGTCAATAGGTCAAGATGGCAGTCAACCCAGTTTTACCTTCAGAAGATCCAACTTCAGATGATACCATCCCCAAAGAGAGTGAGAACGATACTGTTCAAATTCTTCTTGTTACTTCAGAGTCCGATGAACTTGGGGGAAATCTGCCCATTCCTTCACAACAAGAGGAGAATCCCCCAGTTCCCGCTACTCAAGGGGTTATTTCAACCGTTTATTCGGTACCCCCTCCAAGTAGTCTAGTCGCTTCCTTTGATTGGAATTGACTAGCAAGATCTCGCCTTCCATCTTACGTGCCTTTCCAGATCATAGTACAAGTTTACAAAATGATTGTATCTGACACTATCATAGATGAAGGGGCATCAGTGAGTATCCTTTCCTCAACTGCCTGGAAAGCGCTTTGTTTGCCATCGCTTATGCCCGTTACTCAGAATTTGTTAGGCATTAACAAAGGAACCAGTCGACCGTAAGGGATCCTTCCTAAGTTACCGATTACTTTGAGAAGGAAAACCGTTCACTTGAACATGACAATAGTCCAAAGATCATTAGATTACAATCTACTCCTTGGGCATGACTATGTTTACGACATGGAAGCTATTGTCTCAACACTCTTTCGAGTGATGTGTTTCCCGCATGAAGGCAAAATTTTCACTATTGACCATCTTTCATTCCCCGGTTCAAGAACAGCTTCAAGTCAAACATCATCCCTACATGGTCCTTTTGTGTTGAGAATGTCTCTTAAACCTTCATTCCATCCATCTAATTATCGTGAGTAGTCTGGTGAATGTAACGAAGCTTAAGGGGCATGCACCCTTGTTTGCTTTGGCGGACGAACCCAGCTGAAAAGACAGGTTTCCCTGTAAGTTATGTGATTGGAAGTGTTATCTCACACCATTCACCTTTGTCTATTTGATGGACAAAGCCAATTAAGTATTTTGTCTAACTACTAACAAAAAGAATCCTGCTTAACCACAGCAATTTCCATGTGGTTACTGGAGACTCTCCTTTTCTCGATGTCTGGGGGCATGCAAACCTTTTTATGCAAGCTAAAAACAATCGATTTCATTTTTTTAACTTTTTAGCTTTTTAGCTTTTCAGCTTTTTATTTTTTTAGCTTTTTAACTTCTTAGGTTAGGTGATTGGTCTGACACATCATTCACCTTTGCCTATATGGTGGACGAAGCAAAGGAAGTGTTTTTTCTGCTCTGCAAATGAAACCATCCTACCTAACCTCAGTGGTTCCTTAGCTTTCTAGTTTTCCAGCTTTTTTAGCTTTTTAGTTTTGGCGTTTCTAGCTTACATAAAAAGAAAACTAAAAGCTAAGCATATGTGTCGTATGGTTCAAGCTCATTAAAAAATGAACCTACCCCTGAGCATATGTTATTGCATGGTTCAATCTCATTAAAAAATGAACTTACCCCTAAGCATATGTTATCATATGGTTCAAGCTCATAAAAAAATAAACCTACCATTAAGCATAATCGCATGGTTCAAGCTCGTTAAAAAATAAACCTACCTCTGAGCATAGTTCCCCCACGGTTCAAACTCGTTAAAAAATGAACCTGCCTTCGGTAAATAACCTTTGTGATTGCTATGTTATCTTCCGTTTGAACCTTGGTTGTGTTCCTGCCATCACCTCTATCATTTTGGTTGATCATACGCTTCCACTTGATTGTTTACCTTTTTGAGGAATAGTTGCGACGAGTGGTCCTGTTAGCCAACCTCTTCACATCACCTTGTTTTGAGAAGTTCCAAGCTTACTCGAAACCAGTTGCTACCCTAAATGCCACTCATTCCTCAAAAGCAAGTCTCCTTTAAACTCTTTTCAGACTCATTAAATATGAAAATATTTCCAAGCTATTGGCCTTTCTGGCTCGTTAAAGTAATGGGAAGTGCCATCCCTCCTATATATTTTAATCTTTTTTAGACCTGAGGGATTATCTCATGAAAAAGTTTGAGTGTTGGTCTTTTCGGCTCACTAAAGTGATCAAAAAGTCATCCCTTTTGTATTATTTTATCCTTTTTCGGACTTAAGGGATTATGCTACGAAAAAGAACTGGTGGAGTTTCCTTTTCATCCCTTTTCAAACTCTCAAAAAATGAAAAGGACCGAGTTGTTTTTGTCTTTAAACTCATTAAAACAATAGCGACAAACTTGTCCACCTAGACAAGAACGAGTTTCACTATCACTAGGCTTGCTAAAACATAGCGACAGATTTGCCCGAAGGGTAAATTATAGAACAAGCATATGTTATCCTCCTCAAGCTTGACAAAAATAAAGAGGTACTGGTGAGAAATGACTGGGGAAAAAGGGAAGAAAACTTGAAGAATTTTATGGTAGCAGGTCGCTCTTAAACATGAAACTTTCACTCCATCACCATGATTGAGTCAGGTTGGGTTATTCTGTTCACTGGTCATATCACCATTAGTCTTCCACACCATCCATCTTTTGGGGTTAACGCTACCAATCCATCTCAGTGTCACCAATATGTTCAAAAGAAGTCATTTAGTTGAGAAACCACCATCCAATTAATGCCTCATCCACTACAATACCTTCACCCTCCATTTTTCATGACTGCCATTCCTGAACCTTGTGTCATCAGATTGTTTTCACCTCCAGAAAATAATTTGCTTCGTTTCGCGTCATAGATGTGGGATACATTAAGGGCCTCCTACGACAAGTCACTTGTTGTCGACATCAACTCATTATCCAAGAAGTTGACCTAGAAACAACCCTTTCAGTACTTTGAAGCTTGCATGCCTCAATCGCAAGTTTCACACTTCTGGTGACAGGTTGACTTCAATGGCCTTCGACTGAAAGACTTTGTGTGGTGTTCAACATCGGGTCATATATTAACACCACGTGAACTGTATTGTAGTACCTTGAGGGTCATTATCATTATCGTGATTCCTCTCACGTCTGTTAACAGCTTACATCATTGGCTGGTAATCAAGTAATGTCTTTCCATGTTTGACTTCAGAACCTCTCTTCACATGGATCGACTTGTACATTGGGCGAAGATTGAACGAGTTTGAAGACCCATGATCTAGTTTCATCCATCCGGGCTACAATATATTCAGGGACATAAAGACATCAAATTTACACAGAAGCTGCACAGATAGTCATCCGAGCCAGGGATGATGACTCTAAAGAATCACCAGTCTGCAATTGCAGACGATTATCTGTCCTATGTACATGAAAATGAATTTATAAAGTTGAGCATGGGAATGCCCGCCTCAATTAGATCATGAAAACTATATTATGATGATGATGTATTGTATTGTATCTTATACAGGTCACCTTCCAGTTTCGAAAACCTCGGATCCTCATGATAAAGCATTTCACCCGACATCAAAATGTTTACGACTTCATGCTTTAGGGGGCAATTGTTATAGACATATTTGGGCACTTCAACCCCAATATTATATGTCAATAAACTAGGGCTCTTTAAACCCTAAAAGTGTTGTTTCATACCCTAAAGGATCATGGTCAACTGATTACATCATTCCCCATAAAGTTCCACCTGAAAAACCATCCAGAACTGGCCAAAACAAGACCATATTGACTGCTCCACTATCAGGGTGTGATGCATACTGACTCCTACACTAGCCAGGTGCGATGCATACTGAAGAGGCCTTCTATAGGGTGCGATGAGTGAGGATGGACAAATGTCTGAGACAGTTTGCTAAGTGGATGCTCATGGAATCTTCTAGAAACTTCTCTTATGACACTTGCCTCTCTGAATTTGCCTAGGGATGAGTAAGAGATCCAAGAAATCTCCAAGTGGAACCAAAAACAACAAGTGGAATGACACTAATCAAAAACGTAGAGACGACTCACACCCTTGCACACATCTATAAATGGATCCCTCATCTGAGAGATCTAGAGGCTGGAATTTTGTAATTTGCAAGGAAGTGTTGATAGTTTGAGGTTGAGAGAGAGCATTATATTGTTGGTATGATCTTTCTTTTCATGAGGTGAAGAGGGCTTTGATGCTGGGAGGATGATGCTGGATCAGACAGCTGGGTTGTAATTATCCCTTCTATTTTAATAAAGTTCTTTGAGTATTCCTCCATATAATCATGTATTTGTGAATGTTGTTATTTGTGAATACCATTGTCTGTTCATTGTATTTCTGATTCTGCAATGCCTATGATATAATAGATTGAGATGCTTTGATGGTTTTTTGTTACTTTGTCTCTACAGGTATTCTCTAAGTGGGATATGTAGGAGAGGAGTTGCAAGCTCTGTCAAGGGGGAGAGAGATCAAGCAAGGAGTTAAGCGGAAGATCTAGGTTGGTTCCTTTTCCTCTCTCTTATCTATCATACATAGAGGAAATCCCAAATTACTTTGATTGTTTGTTTCTAGGATAGCTGCTAATCCTAGAGGGCTAGCAGATCGAAAAGACACTAGTTTTCCCATAAACATATATGACACTATTTTTTTTTTGAAAAAAATATCATTAGGACAACAACATAATTCTCCACATATTGTCTTTTTACTTTGAATCAAAATTCATAATTTTTATATGAATTTTTAGGGGTGCAATTCGATAAAAGAGGAAAAACTTGAAATTTCATACCACATTTGGCCCAAAATTATTACCGATATTCATGCTTTCACCCCAAATTTAGCATAATATATTGTTGATCTAGATGGAGGTACATAGTTTTGACAGTAAAAACATAGAAATCCTTGATGAAAGTCGAGGTTTGCTCGACGAAGGTCTGAAGCTTGTCACAAAAATATATAAAAATATTTTAGCACGAAAACCTTTAAAATCCTCCTCTATCGACCCCAATATTCCAAAGTGTCTTCTACTTCATAACCCCCAAACACCTAGAATCTATGGTCAACCAAAACTTTAGAAACATAAAATCCCTTTCAAACCTACTATTAGTTCCATTGGGGCACCTACCCATCCCCCTGATAACTTTCGAGTTGACAAGATCCCCAAGCCTTCATCAAGAAAACGCTCCTTTTTGTGAAGGGCTCATCTAATTTTATTTTAAGAACTAGGAATATCCATTTGGATGAGCAAGCCATTATGGAAATTTTTAATGTCATGTCTTTATTCACTAAAACTTAAGTTACTGAAGTTATTGGTTTGATCTCTAATTTAATTGAATCTAAAATCCTCAACCTTATCCATATTTGTCTTTCATCCACTTTCTTTTTTTCAAAGGAACCATTTTATGAAAATATTGAAGACATAGCCATGAGGTTCTCCTTATCCATTGTGGTCACTAATATTTTTTATGGATCACTTTGAAACATTAACCTTTAACCCTTGGCATCCAAAACCAAAATGTTGGTTTCAATTCGTAGATGGTATATTTATCCTTTGACATCATGGTATTTCTTTCCTTATCTCATTTCTTGACCACCTAAATGACATTTCATGCCACATTCAATTTATGATGGAGAGAGAAAATGATAAATTCTTTCCTTTTATGCATTTCCTTATAAGTTATCTTCCTAATTTCTCCCTCATCCACGAGGTTTTTAAGAACATATTCACATTAATCGGTGCCTTCACACCCATTCCCATTATCACCTATGCCAAAAGTTAGATGCCCTAAAATTTATCACCTAAGAACTCAGAATCTTCACTCCTCAATACCTGAGGAAAGAAAAATCCCACTTATTTTAAGTATTCAAAGCTAACAGTTACTCGATCTATCAAATTCATAAAGCTTTTTGGGATGCCAAAAATACTAAACCCGTGGTGTCTACCCCTTCTCCCTGTAGAGCTATAATCACCCTATTATACATATGTTAGTTCCCTATAATAATAGTATAGCAGCCATATTTTTATTATTGTTCCCTTACATTATTATTGTTATGTAAGCCCTAATTATATTTTGACCCCTTAGATTCCTATATAGACCAAGGAGGTCTTGTCATTTGAATCATCCAAGAATTGTTAATTTATGTGATGTAAAAGGAGGTTTCCCCCTCTAAGAGGCTTATTTTAAAGTCATTGATCTATCTTTTCTTCTGGTTTGTTATTTGGTTACATAATATTTGGTATCAGAGCTCTGTATCCTAGGGTTTCGCTACTTCAAATAAGCCATCTTGGAATTTTCGTTATAAATATTTTGTAGTGAGCCTTTAGAAGTATAAATTTTGACCATGTGGAGTATAAATATTGATGAACATCATGTAAAACTTTCAAAATCTTGGTTCTCTATATTTTCGTGATATGGTCCAAAGATGTCAGGGTTTCTACATGCTCTAGAATTCATTCTAAAAGAGGTTTTCTGAGGAAAATCATCATAATTTTCTTTCTATTCCACATATTTTAATTTCGTAAAAATATAATGAAATTTCAAATACTATAGTTTCTTGTAAATCATTTTTAGGTCTGAAGGTCGAAATAGTGACACGTGGCATCTCGTACAAGTTTTCTCTACTAAACTAGTCCATAATCAGGCGATTGTGGGAGATTTGGCATAAATTTAACTTGAAGAATAAAATCTTAGTCAGAATTGTGGCATTGGAAAGATGGCTCAAGGGGATACCATAGGACAAAATTTCATACCTTGGAGAGTCCAAATCACAGAGATAAAACAATTTCAAGTTCAACATTATCAACAAGCTCTAAAAGTTGTGTATTTTTAAATTTGCGTTACGTTTGTTTCAAAAATAAGTTTGAAGTGATTCAAAGGGCATAGTGAAGCATAAATATCATTATTTGGTTCCAAAATTCCTCCAAAAACAATAATTATATACCCATTAAGCCATCGAAAATCTCTAATAAGACACATGAAGAAGAAGAGCAGCATGATCTATCCAAAATTACAGGACCGAGTGCAACAGTTTTGACTCTCACAAAGAGAAACTAAAGATGAATTAGAAGTGACAATGAATGTTATGAGGTGGGTTTAGAGGCAAAAATAGAATTAGACATGGAAGGTTTGGCAAGGTTGTTAGAAGAAAGGCTTCTTAGTGGTGACAAGGTATGCCATGAAAATCATGATGAGAACAAAAGGAATGTGAATCATGCTTTTAGAGACTTTATCTCAAGGTTGAAGACAAACCATATTAAAAAGATTGATATGAGGATGTTTGATAGCAAGGATCCAGTAACATGGATACTACAAATGGAGCAGTTCTTTGATCTACAGGATGTGCAACACACACAAAGGTATGCATTATATCTTTATATTTAGAACACAATTAATTTTTATGGTATCAATGGATTTTTTCTCATAAATCACTTGTCACTTAGAAGATTTTTATAGAGGAATTGATAGCACGTTATTAGGATACAAATATCAATAACTTCTTTTTCCAAATGATAAATCTCAAAGAAAAGGGTTCAGTTGGGTAGTACATTGAGGACTTCCAAAGACTGAATATCAAGGTAACTGATATTCCAGAAAAGCATCTCATTGATTTCTTCATAGGTACTTTGAAGGATAGCATCCAACATGGGGTTTTCCTTTGGGAACCTAAATCATTGGAGAATGTATTTAGGGTGGAAAGAAAGGTTGAAAGAAAAATTATGGCAACAAGGAGTTCTACCACTCACAACTATAAGGATGGAAATGTCTTTGCTCGTAGCTTCCCAAAAACTACAAGTTTGACACCACAACAATTGGAGGTAAAAATAGAAAAAGGGATTTGTTACAATTGTGATAGAAAATACACTAAAGGTCATAAATGTGTTGAGAAGGAATTATTTTACATACATTGTGAAGAGGGGGAAGAAAAGGAACAAGAAACATCAAAAGAAGGAGATACACACCAAGAACCAACCCCAACAGATAAATAAAGAAATCTAACCATATATTGTAATGCATTAGTGGGAATCACCACTCCTCAAACTCTTAAGATAAAAGGATATATTAAGAAGAAAAAGGCAATAGTGTTGATTAATTTAGGTAGTGCTCATAGTTTTATTCATTGTAAGATAGACAAGGATTTGAATTGCTTTCTATATCCAACACCATAGTGTCAAGTGATGGTTGCAAATGGAGGAACTATAAATATCTTAGGTAAGTTTGATAATATCAATCTAACCATGGGGGAATATGTATTGAATATTCCACCGTTTTCCATTCCAATGGGTGGTGTGGATCTTTTATTAGGAGTCCAATGGTTTCAATCTTCAGGGATGATAGCTTTTAATCTTTAAAAAAATTTCTTGAATTTTTTCTCGGAAGGAAAGGAAATTTAATTAAGGGGTATCACAAGAAACTTGGGAAGACAATCAACTCTAATGGCATGAACAATCTTTTGAAGAAGGAAAAATGAAGGGTAATTACATAATTATGTTCACTAGATGTTCAAACATCTAAGTCATCCATTTCTCGAGATCTCCAAAGAATAATTGACAATCATTCCAAGTTATTTGAGACTCCCAAAGGTCTCCCGCCTATTCACGGTCATGATCATGGAAAATTTTAGGGGCTAATGTTCGCCTAGTGGGCTAATTTTCCATGATTTTTCAACAAAAAAGATTCGCCAATTTCCAATTTTTATAAAAGACTATTCACCCAAACTTTAGAATATAAAATTATTTTACCTTAAAAATCGCCAACATTATATAGAGGCTATATATAAAATCATTATAAATTTGAATAATTTTACAAATATATTAATAAACATTTTATATTTTTCATATTAGGGATTAGTGAGATTCTCCAATGTTTTTAAACTTCAAGAAAATTTTCCTTGGTCATGATCATGGTATTCACTTAATTCCAGGAAGTGTTCCTCAAAACATTATACCTTACAGATATCCCTAGGCCCAGAAGATTGAATTGAATGTATGGTTGAAGAAATGCTAGAAGAAGGTATAATTCAACTTAGCCAAAGTTCCACTTGTATTGGTGCACAAGAAGGATGGATCATGGTGTATGTGTTCAGATTATAGAGAGCTCAACAAGATCACTATTAAAGATAAGTTTCCCATTCTTGTCATTGATGAATTGTTGGATGAACTACATCGATCAATTTACTTCACCAAGCTAGATGTTCGCTCAAGATATCATCATATTATAATGAAGACAAAAGACATTCTGAAGACAACAATTAGAACTCCTGAATATCATTATGATTTTTTGGTCATACCTTTTGGCCTTACTAATACACATTCCACATTTCAAGGATTGAAAAATTCCACTTTCAAACCCTTCCTTAGAAAAAATGTGTTAGTATCTTTGATGATATACTAATTTACAACATGTCTTGGAAAGATCGTGTTCAACATGTTTACAAGGTGCTCAAACTATTGGAGGAGAAACAATTGTATGAAAAATTTTCCAAACGCTTCTTTGGGGTACATGAAGTGGAATATTTGGGTCATATTGTATCCCATGAGGGTGTTAAAGTAGACCCTAACAAAATTAAATGCATCAAGGAAAGGAAAATCCCCACAAACTTAAGGCATCTTCGAGGATTTCTCAGGTTGACAGGGTATTGTCTGAAGAAAATTTACTGGAGGCATAATTACAAATTACTAAGAGAAAAAAATTAACACATACATATAATGCACAATATATTTATCCCGGGAAAACCCCAACTCTTGGAAAAACCCAAACCAATAAAATTTCATTAGCCTTGGCCAAAACCCTCGCCAACTTGGTCAAGTGAGCGTTCATCGTTCACCTCCCTGGCCTACTTTACAATGATTTATTCCTATCCTTTTATAGGATCCATTACATGGAATACCACGGGCACATTATACCATGTGCCCAAAACCACTACTGTTTAACCTAGTCAATTTTGACTCTATCCCCGAGTCAATTTTACCTAAAATTCCCCTCTTAAACTTGACTTGGGGTTCCTTGACTAAATCCAACCAACCTTTTCAAATGAGTTAGCCTAGCCCTGCTCATTTTGGCCCTTACCCCCCTCACCTAGGTCTAACCCAGACTTTATTGGCAATCACCCTAGGGTATTCATGCCTTACCAGGGCTTATAACAATATGTCCATTTACATGCAATAATTGAATCCATTATAATATATTTTGTTTTATTTGGTTTATGTTGCTATAATCCTCTCTCCTTATCATTTCTCCACACTTTGAGCCTCATTCTCTCCTAGACCTATTTAATCTCCATAGCTACTTGCTTCTTAGCCATGGAAGTGAAAAATTGGAAAACTTCTATCAAGCCACTTGAATTCCATTCAAACATCACTATAGAATTATCATCTACCACACTAAACATACCCACAATCATGACCTCAAGTAAAACCCTATTCAAACTCTTACCATCAATATGGCCCATGTTAGGCACAAGTCTGTCCACACAGTGTTGCAAAAAAAATTATTAGCATCAGGGAATGCCTGGATGTATGGTAAGTTGTGCATCACCCAACTCTCTAGACCTCTAGTGTGCTTTCTATTAGTGACATGTCGTTCCTTGTGGATCCTACCATGACCAACTTGTTGAACTAGGAAAACTTCTCCCAATGCATCCACAATCAACCAGGTGATGAATCACTCCTACAATGCATCCAAATATTTTTCTCCTCATTGATTCCTTGCTCTCAAACTGAAAATTGATCTCTATGTAAGATTCTATCATTTTCCTTATGCAAAACACGAGCCAATGTAGTCTTCTACACCCCTTAACCATCATGTAAAATGCTATAGTTGACCATCCCCAAGCCAACCTATTCACCTGCATAAGAACTTAAATATTTTAGAGTGGTGATGACTATGGTGGCTTTATCGAGGCCAAGGCTCTCCCACTCCTGTGTAGCATGTAGCTACTACTCAACTACTAGGATCATTCAACCTGCATGAACCCAAAAGCCGCCTTACCCACTTGCATGTCTACAGGTGTTTAGCTTGGACCACACACCTTAGTAGGCTGCATAACATTCTTGTCCATTCATATTATCATATACATACATCAGGGCATCACCCCCATGTTGGAATGCTACAACTATGTGTAAGTACTACCACTCCTATGCCTTGGCCTTAGCGACACTGCCTATGACCACCAACAAATCACATGCCTCACTTCCATATTCTCTAAGGTCACCATGGCCTTGGTCTTCCTCCTCGACATGGCCCTTCAAGATGAGTGTTTCCTTTTCCTCATATCCATGTTGTGGACTCTGGGTGTTTAGATGGATGCACTTCCATTCACTGTGGTAAGAAATGTCATTCCACAACCCGTGTGATGAGGGAAACGATGCTAAACAAGTAGCTTCCATATCAATTCACCTTGCTTTCTAGCTCCTTCTTACCCTTGATTTTCATTATTTTTATTTTCCCACACCCATATTTATACATGCATAACCATTCTTCCATTGTTGTTTGATCGTATGTCACTGTATGCATTTTTCATAAGAAAAACCTTTTTCTCTTGAGACTATTCCTAGCCACCATTCATGGCTGCTCCAATCTAATTCTATGACTATTGGATTTCTATAAGAGTCACATTGTATAATCTTGAAAGATGCTTCAAACATCACATGTTCCACTTGATCTATTGGTTGATCTGGACCGTAACCTCATAAAACATTGCATTCACATTGTGGCTATCTAAGCTGTTGCACCTAGGCCAATGCCTCTCTAGCACTTCACAAGGATTTCATCTATATCTGTGAAAAAAATTAACATCAATTTCTCCCATCACACCAAATAAACCCATAGCAACAAAATCGTCACTCTTAAGACAAAATGGTTGTGATACCAGATGAAGAAAAGTTACCGGAGAGATAATTAAAAATTACTGAGAGTAAAACATTAACACTGAAAAAATAATAACACATACACAAAATGCACAAAATATTTATCTTGGGAAAACCCCAACTCTGGGAAATACCCAACCCAACGAAATTTCATTAGCCTTGGCTAAAACCCTTACCAACCCGGTCAAGTGATCCTTCACTATTCACCTCCTTGGCCTACTTTACAATGAAGTCTTCCCAACCTTTTATAGGCTCCATTACATGCAATACCATGGGCAAAAGTACCATGGGTACACTATAACATGTGCCCAGAACCACCATTGTTTAACCTGGTTAATGTTGACTCTATCCCCAAGTCAATTTTACTTAACATTATCGCAAGTTTGCTAAGAATTATGGGAAGATAGCAGCACCTCTAACACCATTGCTAAAGAAAGATGCATTTTTTTGGACTCCAGAAACAACTAAGGTCTTTGGACATCATAAAGAGCAATGTGTTGAGCTCTGGTATTAGCTACACCAGACTTCACAAAAACCTTTATTGTGGAATGTGATGTCTCAGGAAACAACATTGGAGTTGTTTTAATGAAAAGTGGAAGACGCACTTTTGAAAGTCATCCAATCAAGGGAAAGTATTTATAGAAACCTATTTATGAGAAGGAAATGTTGGCAATCCAACATGCACTAAAGAAATGACACCCTTACATAATGAAAAGACACTTCAAGGTAAAAACATATAATTATAGTCTTAAATACTTCTTGGAACAAAGATTATGTTCAGAAAATCAACAAAAATGGGTCACAAAGATGTTGAGTTATGACTTTGAAATCATCTACAAAAAAGGGAAGCAAAATGTTGTTGTTGATGCAATCTCAAGAAGGGATGAGGATGTGGAAGCATTGCTCTGTGCCATTTCTATTATCCAACATGATTGAATAACTGCAACAAGGGTGGAATGGAAAAATGATGAATGGTAATGGAAAATCATTCAAAAGTTGCAGCAAGATCCCAGTGCATCTGATTCATTTATTTGGAAAAAAGATTCATTGTGGTACAAAGATCATTTATATCTATGTAATAATTCCCAACATAAACAAATGGTTCTTTTGAAATTTCACACCTCTCCTATATGAGGGCACTCAAGATTTTTAAAGATTACCATAGGGTTAAGAAGGATTTTTTTTTCTTTTTTTAGATGGCCTTAAATTTGATATTTAGAAGTTTGTGGTAGAATGTTTGGTTTTCCAACAAAATAAAGTTGAGACAATTAAGACCTCGGGTCTTTTAAAACCATTATCCATTCCAAGTCAGTGTTGGGAAGAGGTCTCAATGGATTTTATCACAAATTTACCCAAGTATAAGAAAAGAGTGTCATCACGGCGGTAGTTGATAGACTTACCAAGTATGCACACTTTTGTGCACTATCTCATCCTTTCAAAGCTAGTACGACCACTACTACATTTGTGAAAACAATTCAAAAGCTGTATGGAAACCCAAATATTATTGTAAGTGATAGGGATCCATTTCCAATGGAAAATTTTGATCAGAATTATTATTTCTCAAGTAGCTCACAACTCATCTTATCATCCTCAATCTGATGGGAAAAATAAGATAGCAAACAAATGTTTGGACAGATATATTCATTGCTTTGTATCTAATAAACAAATACGATGGATCAAGTGGCCACCCCTAGCAAAATGGTGGTATAACACTTCCTTGCATACTGCAATGAAAATGAACCCGTGGTTCTTTTTGGATATCATCCATCATCCATCACATCATATTTTAGAGACAACTCTAAGCTTCAAGTAGTGGAAGATCACATCAAGCATCAGCAACAAGTTCTCCAACTCTTAAAGGATAACCTAGCTCTGGCACAAAATCAAATGAGATAATAGGCATATCAACATCACAATGAAACAAGTTTTGATGTGGGCATTTGGGTATTTTTATGAGTACAACCATATAAACAAATATCACTCAAGAAAGGTAAGAAGGATAATAAATTATCACCTTGGCCCTTACAAGTTGTTGCAAAATATTGGTACTATTGCATACAAATTGGAGCTACTTGCAGCTTCATGAGTATGCCAATGTTTCCATGTTTCATGCTTAAATAAGGTTATAGGTGACAAGCTCCTAGTTGAAACTATATTGCTAGAACTTGATGAGAAAGGAACAATCATATTGGAGCTTCAAGAAATCAAAGAAACAATAATCAAAAGCTACAAATCAAAGAAATAAATTTCGGAGTATCTCATTAAGTGGAATAACTTACCGACTGAAGACTCCACATAGGAGGATGAGAATTTTATTCAAAAGCATCCAAAATTACTCAAGTGTTGAGGACGACACTTTTTTGAAGGAGAGGAGAATGTTAGGTCCCTATAATACTAGTGTAGCCCCCATATTGTTATTGCTTTTCACTTACATTACTATATCATTCATATTGTTTTCATATTAGATGAACATGAATATTGTATGGTATTTTTTAAATATAGTTGCAAAATCATACTAATTCATTTGTGTTGATTAAAAATGAACAAAAATAAAATGAATATAAAACTACTAAATTAGTAGTTTATATTAATTAATAATGAACACAAATAAAATGAATATACAACTACTAAATTAGTTTTTTATAATGATTATTAATGAAAGTAAATGAAATGAATATAAACTACTAAATCGGTGATTTATATAATGAATGTGAAACTAACAAAACAAGATAAATGACCACTATAAATGATAAATTTGTGATTACAAATAATGACTAAATGTTGTATATATACGACTATTAGTAACCAATTACAATATCTTATAACACGACCGAAATTTAGTCATATTTCTTTGTTCATTAATTGGTTTCTCGAGTGATCATATAGTAATATATTTTATTGTATATTTGGTCATTAATTGTGCCAATTAATGACTAAATCAACGACTAAATTAATGACCAAATTTATGACTAAATATACTACTAGACAATAAAATTGAGACAACCAATTAATGACTAAGCCAAAAAAAAACAAAAAGTTGGTCGTGTTATAAGATATTGTAAATTAGCTACTATTGGTCACAAACAGAAAAATGGTCGTTTATATGAAAATTTTAGTCATTTTTTTAGTAACTAATTAGTCATTTTGTACTAGTGTATTGTTATGTAGACCCGAATTATATTTTGACCTCTTACTCTCCTATATATACCAAGGAGATCTTGCCATTTGAATCATCCAAGAATTATTCATGTATGTGATGTAAAAGGTTTCCACCTAGAAGAGGTTTATTTTCAAGTTGTTTATCTATCATTTTTTCTGTTATATGATCCAAGGAACTACTAATCTTGTTTCTAAAATTTTAATGAAAAATAAAATCAAGACCATTTTTTAACCCTACAAAATTCATCAACATTTATTCTGGTAAGCCAAAGATAAATCTGACCCATGCTAGGTTTATGGGTTTACCAAATTGCTTGCTCTTATGATAAGTCATACAAATTAGAAATTTGAGCAGCAGACATACTGCATAGATTACACAAAAAAAATATATTTGTATATTGCATTTCAAAACCAAAATACATCACACATATATAGTGTTGATGAGATCCAACATATTCTAAACTAAGAGATTATGTGTTGAGAAAATATATCAACAACCAAATCTACTAGTATTATATTGTAAGCATTAATTCTAAGTCCCTCCCTTTGCTTACATTACAGAATTAACATTACAAAGATCACTACAAGAATAAAAAATTACAACATAGATATGTATGATTATCTAGTATGGTCTTCAACAAAATTTACACTGACTCTGGAATCTCCCAGACTATGTTGTCTCCTCAACACAAAACTTTAAGCTTACTACTTGACCCATTTAAGACACAACTTCCTATGACCATCATTTACGTACTTGTATGATCAACAATATTGACATATTCAGCTTATGAATGTTTTTGCAAGAAATGTTGTGAAGTAACTAAATCACTTTATGAACATACCACCATCTGTCACATATTTCACTTTCAGTTATCGACTAGTTTCTAGGAAGTTAATTTGGATATTGAGGGTATTCAAAATTTAATCATACAACTTGACTTGTCTAACACACAAGGATCTCATACTATAGCCAATAGCCATTGTTTAAGGGATTCAAAGTGGCATGAATAAAAAATCGTAACAGTATGTAAACACAATCAAACTAGTGATGTGTTCAAGGGTTTCTAAGTGCTAAGAACTACTAATTTGAATTATGTTACACTGTTCATTAATTGGTTTTGCACTTTAAAATTAGAATTAAGAGAAAATTGAAAACATAAAGCTTTATAAAGCAACCAACCGTAAAATCATGTCAACAAAACCCAATATTTCTCATGGACTTCGCTATCCAATTATGATCAACAACAATTCATCAAACATCAAAAATAATTGTCATTCTCTTTTATACAACATTTGCACCTATTGCCAAGATGAGACTACAATAATGGCATATCCACAACTATAAAGTATTTGACACCTGCATGGACCAATGAGCAACACCCATGCATATTCTAGTTGGCTCTCGCAACAGTTGAGGTTCAACAATCTAGATTAATGAGGAAAGTCTACAGTTACAACTTTGAATGTGAATTTTTTCCTCCTCTCTTTCAATAAAAATTCTATGGGATTGCATAGATATACACAGGTGAAGGAGTTGGGCACAAGTGAATTTAAATTTCTATTTTTGCATCATCGATCAAAGGTCCTGTTAGGATTCCAAGAAACTCACCTAGGTTGTAGCTCGGAGATGCCTGGTAACATATAAATTCAACTATTGTTGCAGGTTTAATGGAAGGAATGATGGTTTGATTCAAGCCAAATAACCACTTCCACTTTGTTTCACTCCAGACATGCATGAACACCCTCAGACTACAAGGCTTTAGACCACCAATGCTCACAGTTTAGATATAAGGTGAATATGGGGAATACTAACCACACTAGCAGATGCACAAGACCATGTGATGGCCGTCTGCAACTAGTAAAGAAACCTGTAAATCTAATTTATTAATACATAGACAGGATGACAGCTCTCTTGCATTAGATAGAAAGAAACTTGATTAACCTATTCAATGATGCAATGAATACTTTAACACAGAGATAAGATGACAATTATCTAGTGTTAAACACCAAGAGCTCAAGAACACACCATATCAGGCACAAGCTTAGAACAAGAAGAAAGTGGACAGTGAGCAGTTAACAGCAAAAGAAGCTTGAATTAGCTGAAAATGAAGATGAGACGCTGCAAGTGACAAAATGTCTATAGTCTCCATAAGTTGAACCTTGCATCAAATGCCAACCTTGATTACCTCTTACTTCTAGATATTTATAAGTTTACAATACTAGGGCACTCGGTCGTTCAGCTATGGAGGGGTCATAATTGACCACCAACTACACTTAACCACCTAATGGAGTCTCTGAATGTGTTTTCTTGCTTCAGTGGGTGAATCTGATCTATTTAGGTGTTGTGCTATCCTTTTAGGCTGTTGGAGTGCTCGTACTGGTGGAGTCCATGATTGATAAATTCAGTTACAGAGTCATGCTTGTCCTTTTCTCCTTTCGGCCATGCTTAATGTTAAATATGGTTGTTGGGAGTCTGACTGTGACTGATGATGGCGGAGCTGGTCATCTCCTTTTCAAGAAATAGAATGGTCATAGGATGTGGAATGCATGGGTAGGTGGATGATTTTGGTGAACGAGAAGGATGACTGTCGGATCGGGAAAATAAGCATCAGAGATGGCTTCAACGGAGGTTATCAGCCGAGGTGAGAGCGGGGTGAGTTGGAGCCGTTGGATCTTCAGCGAACAGATTAGACAGTCATCAGGCGATGAAACTACACGGAAGTTTAATAGGCGTGGTGGTTTGGTTAGGCGGTAAAGGTTTTCATCGCACTGCTTTCAGGTGCTAAGCTGTAAAATCTTGGGGCCGAGCGATTCCATTCAATGATCGACACGTAGCAATGGATGAGAGAGAAAAACCGCTCTCATTACGTGCTATCGCTCGATTAAGTTGTCGGCACGATGAAAGCGAAGACCATCAGATCTTGGCAAAGATGATCTGATGGTGGGGAGTGGTAGAGCGGGTCACCTTTGTCGGATGCAACGGGCGATGTTGGATTAGCTGGGGTGATCAATGGCGGGGATGTGATGAGGGGTTTATGAGTGCGTGAGGGAGTATGGGTGAGGTTTTATGGTGGGTTTGGGCTTTTGCGCCTGGGGCTAAGGTCCAAGGGGTTTATTGTGTCGGGTTTAAGAGGCAAATAGGGAAACGGAGGTGGTGGAGAGTAAGCGGGATAGGAGGAGAAGGTAAAATGACCCCTGTGGGGCCCCTTTGCAAACACCACCAAACAGACCAAGCTTTTCTCTGACATTAGAAAGTCAGTGTCGCATAGTAGGGCTAACACTGGCTCCTTCTAGGGATGAAATACTCCCTGTGAGGTTTCAAGAACCGTAGACCACTGCATTTCATATAATAACAGAATTAGCAATATTTCCTAGTGTTCCATTGGGCATGGAGTCTAATTAAGCCTAAACTAAAAACTTGTAAAAAAGACATATTTATAATGTTGAGGCCTAAAGACCTTAAACAACATAAACCTTCAAAAACCGCCCATTAATTGGGCTATCAAAATTTTTTCTCCTTCCAAACTCTGCAACATGAAAGTATTGTTCCCCTGGACCTGAGCGATGACAAATGATCCTATCCATAGAGCATTGAATTTACCAGGATCTCTTTGCCTTTCCTTCAGTGCATCCCATTAGAGAAAACAATCACCATACCGAGAATTGACCCTTTTTACCTTTCTATGAAAAGTTTCTTTCTACGTAAATCACATGATATAGCATTTGTCGACGCATTTCGAACCAACTAGTGTGGTTCATCGTCCTGACGATGAACCACACTGGCTGGTTTGAAACGCGTCGACAAATGCTCTATCATGTGATTTACACTGAAATACTTTTCTCATAATACTTGATATGGATCACAGAAGCCTAAATTCAACAAGTTTTAAGGTTTCTTTCTCTTGGTCAATGTGCATGTCAGCGAATTCATCAAAGACTTGCAAAAGGCTATTGATTTGATCACCTACCTCAAAAAGTTTAGGGAATTTGACCTTATCAGGTAGAGATGGTTTATATTTCACCCCCTCTCTGTATGCTCTCATCCTTAGATGTTTTTCGTGCAAGCTTTTGTACACCTGCTGAATAATAAGGGTTGTTGTGTACTTGGTTGTGTCATTTGTGGCCTAAACAATTAATATAAATGGTGAATCAATGTTTTCTTGTGTGGGGGACACAAAGACTTCACTTACTCCTGTAACTTTCTTAGAACAAGCCTCGTCAAAGAAGGTGTCCCAAATCTGTGGGCTCTCTTCCTCTATGATATGGCGAACTTCCTTTTCAAGTTGTGTGGAGGCTAACTGGGTAGGCTTCGTAATATCAAGACTGAGATTATCCATGTCAGCCTTGGGCATTGAATTATGGCTGGCTCTAGTGCCTAGGGGGAAATTATGAGGGATTTTATCTTGAACAGATAGAGGAACATAAGATGATGGAGAGTTGACTTCACAATTTTTTATCACTGGGCTGAGAATAACAGCAAGTTGGTCAATTTGCAAATTTGCATAGTCAGTGGAAGCTTGGATGATTTTAGGTGCAAGATCTTCAAGGATAGATTTCTTGAGGGACTCATTCTTCACGGGTTCAATCAGAGGCATAGGTGTTCTTGGCTTCTAAATTTTTGATTGAAAAACTACAAGAAGAAGGAGAATTTTCAAGGCCTCTTACCTCTATGGCTAGAACTTTGAGGATGATAGGAGAAACTGTTGGTTGTTTCTGCTTATTAGCATGTTGTTCTACAAGGACAATATCTCTATGAGCAGGAGCTTCTTTGACATTATTCATTACGGATCTCAGATCATATTGGTGTTTATCGGTAGTTTGTAGAATAGCTTCACCATCCCGTTCATGGCTGATCTGACCATTGAATAATGACTTCTCATAGGCAGCTTTGGTTAAAAAAGGGGCACTGCCCTTGTCTTCCATACCATGGATGTCATCATCTTCTTCAAACTTCTCTTCTTCCACGACTATATTTTGAAATAGGGTCTTCACCCTTAGGTCTTCATTGGCATCTTTGTTTCTTTGCAAAATCTGCAACTGCTCATTTGCTCTTCTATATGGATTTGGATTCCTAGGAGCAAATGTATTAGGAAGCCTTGCTTTCCCAGAACTCTGTTCAACCTTCAGTTTGGATATCTCGGCAGCCAATGACTCTATCATCTTAGTCATTTTGTCTATTTTAGGTTCTGAAGAAGAAGAAGAAGAAGAAGAAGAAGACTCACCTCTTTGCCTCCTTCTATCAGCATGTCCTTTGAGTTTTTCTGCAGCCATGATATTGGATTCCACCTCCAAGGCTGCATCTTGCATTTCAGCTAGAGTAGCACATATTCTCTCTCTTAATAGCAAGCATTGGCATAGGTGAGTTTAGCAGGGGTGGGGGTAGGCTTCACTTCAACTGGTATCTTGCTATACATACGATTAAATATCTTATTAAAATCAGACAATGATTCCCCTTTTTCCCTTTTCATGTTGCCAAACTCAGTATGGTAATATAGTAGGTCTTTCTTATCTCCCCAATGCTTTAAAAACACATCACCTAATGCTTCAATATCTGCTATAGACCTAGGGGTCAGCTCTCTGAACCATTTTCTAGCCTCTCCATCAAGGCTTTGGAAAACTACTCTCGTCCACACATCATCCTCACTGACATCTAGGTTATCAGCATAGCTATAAAAAGACTCAAGGTTTTCTTCAGCTGTTACTCCTTCTATACCAGTGAACTTAGGCATGTATTTTTGATATTCTCCTGCAGGCATGACATTCAAAGGAACAGGCAGGACCAAGGGTCCATACCTAGTAGTTATGATTCTTTCCATTTTGGTAGGTGCTTGTGGGCCTGCCATGACTGGGGTAGAGGGAAGGATACTGGTAGTTTGAAAGGTAAGGAGTTGAGAAATGACTGACAGGGCTAAAGGAATATGATGGACTGAAAGGGAGGCTTTCTTTGGACTGAGATCCAAAGAGGAACTTATTGAACAAGGAGCTTTATGAATCTCTGAGAGTATTTCTTCACTGATAGTGCTAGGCTCTATATTTTCAACGTATGAATGCTCAGTTACAAGCTTTTCTTGCAGAGATACATAAGGTTGTTTAGGCTTACCTGATCTTGGTGCTCCTTTTCGTGAGATCTTGCTTTGCTTGACAATCTTCTCAGGGTCAGGCATTGGGTCAGCTGATGATTTCAGAGGATTCCTCTAAATATGTCTCACAAACTAAGCCAGAATTGTAAAGTGGAGTTTCCAAGAGGTTCGGCCTCTGGTAGATTCGCCAGATAGATGATTACAACCAAAAATGTGTCCAAAATTTGTCTATCATCAAAGTTGGATCTGTGTTGTTCTCCCAGGGAAGCTGGGCTTCAATCTCCTCTCCCCAATAGCGGCGCCAATTATGTTAGGATTCCAAGAAACTCTCCTAGGTTGTAGCTCGAAGATGCTTGGTAACATATAAATTCAACTATTGTTGTAGGTTTAATGGAAGGAATGATGGTTTGGTTCAAGCCAAATAACCACTTCCACTTTGTTTCACTCCAGACATGCATGAACACCCTCAGACTACAAGGCTTTAGACCACCAATGCTCATAGTTTAGATATACGGTGAATATGGGGAATACTAACCACAGCAGCAGATGCACAAGACCATGTGATGGCCGGCTGCAACTAGTAAAGAAACCTGTAAATCTAATCTATTAATGCAAAGACAGGATGATAGCTCTCTTGCATTAGATATAAAGAAACCTAATTAACCTATTCAGTGATGTAATCAATACTTTAACACAAAGATAAGATGATAGTTATTTAGTGTTAAACACCAAGAGCTCAAGAACACAGCATATCAGGCACAAGCTTAGAACAAGAAGAAAGTGGATAGTGAGCAGTTAATAGCAAAAGAAGCTTGTATTAGCTAAAAATGAAGATGAGACGCTGCAAATGACAAAATGTCTATAGTCTCCAGAAGTTGAACCTTACATCAAATGCCAACCCTGATTACCTCTTACTTCTGGATATTTATAAGTTTACAGTACTAGGGCACTCGGCCGTTCAGGTATGGAGGGGTCATAATTGACCACCAACTGCATTTAATCGCCTAATGGAGTCTCTGAATGTGTTTTCTTGCTTCAGCGGGTGAATCTGATCCGTTCAGGTGTTGTGCTATCCTTTTAGGCTATTGGAGTGCTTGTATTGGTGGAGTCCATGAATGGTAAATTCAGTTACAGAGTCGTGCTTGTCCTTTTCTCCTTTCAGCCATGCTTATTGTGAAATATGGTTGATGGGGGTCTGCCTGTGATTGATGATGGCAGAGCTAGTCATCTCCTTTTTCAGGCAATAGAATGGTCAGAGGACATGGAATGCATGGGTAGGTGGACGATTTGGGTGAGCGAGAAGGATGACCGTTGGATCAGGGAAATGAACAGCAAAGATGGCTTCAATGGAGGCTATCAGCCAAGGTGAGAGCACGGTGAGTTGGAGTAGTTGGATCTTCAACAGATGGATCGGACGGTCATCGGGTGACGAAACTGCATGGAAGTTTAACGAGCGGGGCGGTTTGGTCGGGTGATAAAGGTTTTCATCGCACCACTTTCAAGCGCTAAGCGGTAAAAGCTTAGGGTTGAGCGATTCCATTCAACGATCGACAGGTAGCAGCGGATGAGAGAGAAAAACTACTCTCATCGTGCAATATCGCTCGATTAAGTTATCGGCACGATGAAAGCGAAGATCGTCAGATCTTGGATGAGATGATCTGACAGTGGGGAGTGGTAGAGCGGGTCACCTTTATCAGATGCGACGGGAGCCGTTGGATCAACTGGGGTGATCAATGGCGGGGTTTTGGCTTTTGCGCCTGGGGCTAAGGTCAAAGCGGGTTATTGTGTTGGGTTTAAGAGGCGAATAGGGAAACGTAGGTGGTGGAGAGTAAGCGGGATAGGAGAAGAAGGGAAAATGACCCCTGTGGGGCCCCTTTGCAGATACCACCAAACAGACCAAGATTTTCTTTGACATTAGAAAGTCAATGCCACATAGCAAGGCTAACAGGTCCCTTTAACAAGATATGTGCAGATTCAGTCCCAATCAATAACATCTTGTGAATAAATAAGAATGGCGATGTCTTCTAGATTTCTTTCCATTAAATCAATGTGTAGAGTAACCACTCCAGTTTCCTGAGTTGAAAATATATTGGTCTAATCTATGACAATTTGCAAGGCATTGCTAGATTTGGTGGTTTTATTATTTACAACCCTTCTTGTCCTTTTTTTTTCTTGCTACGGAGATCTAGAAAATGCCTATGCATAAGACATGAAGAAATAGATCAAAGCCATTGATCGAGGCATTCCACATGGAAGTCATGACTACAATTAGGCATCAATCTCAAGCTCTCGCCAGATAGGACAATTCGTGGGAGTGTATGGTGGATGTGATGTAGCAGTGTAAATAGTTATGGGTAGTGCATTCAAGGCCTCTTTCTTCAAATTGGTGTTTTCCAGTGAGACAATTGCTTCATAATCAGATAAGGGAGGCACCCATTGACATGTTGCAACATATGGGGCATTTGAGGAATGAGTTGAAGTGAAGCGCACAGATGAGAGTGAGGAACGAAGGGACAAGAATGACAACTACATGGGATCCAAGTGTCCCTTTCAAATTTAGGTTCGCTATTAGAAAGCGTGTTAACCACTTGTCACAAAATGGAAACCAAACATATGGTGACTCTTTGTTATCCAAATTTTATCAGATCTAACAATCACTCCTCGTAATTTTAACAATGTATGTTCAATGATATCAATCCTCCTATGAATTCTCCAAGAATTTTGCCAATGACCCTTGATTGCTCGATGCCCTGGTTAAAAAATAAATAAGAGATCGAGGACTCAGACAATGAAATTCCTCTACAGTTGCACCCAAAGTTCGTTATCTACAAGCCGATCAATAATTCAAACCAAACACACAGGCACACAGGAGATAAAACTCACACAAAGACTCTAACTTCACATAAATGGAAACTAAGCACCCTCACATGCTATCTTATTTATGTATAGAGAATAAAACCTCATATCTCTTCCATCCTCGTAAGCCCTCCCGTGAGGGACTAAGGCTCAAATGAGCTCTAATACCAAATTAGAAATTTAAGGAATAAACATAGTACACAATTTAGAGACAAAACAATATTTGTATATTGCATTTCAAAACCAAAAGACATCACACATATATAGCGCTTATAAGATCCAATAGATTATATACTAAGATATTGTTTATTGAGAAAATATCTCAATGACCCAATTCACCCAATCTATCAATATTCTATTGTAAGCATTAATTCTAAGTATACATTGGTCAAATGAACCTTCTTTCAAAACTTGTCTCAAAGAACTCATTTCAAACAATTTTCTACAACCACATCTCAAAATTGGCTATGGTTGAACACCCTTTTACTTCTAAACATCTCATTTGCTTCGACCAAAATTAACACAATAACTACTTACCCTAATTCACTTGCTTCAACCAAAATTAACGCAATAACTCCTTACTCTAATTCACGCATCGTTAGGGAAGCTCTAGAAATTGAGAAACATCATGATAATTTCAATCTAGAAAATGGTTAATGTTAAAGCCTGCCATGCAATGTCTTAACCACTAAATCTTATTTATTTCCTTCCCTTTGTTGAAAATGCAACAAGATGATGGAGCTTAGTGAAAAGAAGTCGCCTTCACTAAGTGGGCCCACAGGCTATTTTTGGC